>JAKUAJ010000142.1:20565-45504 GCA_030562865.1 Kodamaea lidongshanica (nom. inval.)
TTTGCAGTCAGTTTGCAGTCAGTTTGCAGTCAGTTTGCAGTCAGTTTGCAGTCAGTTTGCAGTCAGTTTGCAGTCAGTTTGCAGTCAGTTTGCAGTCAGTTTGCAGTCAGTTTGCAGTCAGTTTGCAGTCAGTTTGCAGTCAGTTTGCAGTCAGTTTGCAGTCAGTTTGCAGTCAGTTTGCAGTCAGTTTGCAGTCAGTTTGCAGTCATTTTGCAGTCATTTTGCAGTCATTTTGCAGTCATTTTGCAGTCAGTTCGCACTCTGTTTGCAGTCAGTTCGCACTCTGTTTGCAGTCAATTCGCACTCTGTTCGAAGCCATTTCACAGCCATTTCACAGCCATTTCACAGCCAACTCACTCACCAACTAGTTTCTGTGTAAAACAACCATGTGTAAGACTACCATGTGTAAAACTTTATATTAAAATATACCTAGCAAAGCGAGAGAGTTTATATACATTGAATGAACTTTCATACATTACATACATTGACATGGGTTTTCATACATTGCATTGAATGAGCTTTCATAGATTACATACATTGAAATGGGTATTCATACATTGCATTGAAATGGGCTTTCATACATTATTTGACTGTATCACTCACTCACTCACTCACTCACTCGCTTCGCTCGTTCGCTCGTTCGCTCGTTCACGTTATATTACAATAAATACCCTATGTGATATCACTTTTATGCCAACTTCTTTGGCTTTTCACCATCTTCACCAACCAATTGCTTCTTAATAAACTCATACACAGTAAATGTGACAGCTTGACCAGGAGCAACTCTCATAATTCTTGGAGTAATACCCTTATATAATGCAGCACTACCTTCTTCTTTAACTAATTGTCTTCCAATTTTCACAATACGAACCATGTTTGATTCATTTGAAGCAAATGTTGTCTTTTGTAATCTAGTTTTAATAGTATCAAGAGGAGCGTTTGATAAAGGACCCAAAGCACCAGAAACCAAACCAATAAGAGATGTTTGCCATGCTGGTATACTATCATTTTGATGATATTTTTGTAATTGTTCTTTAAGTTTACTGTAAACAGTAAAGTTAACACCTTGATTAGTTGCTTGTCTTGCAATTGTTAATGAAACACCTCTATATAAAGTGCTGAAACCTTCTTCTTTGACAATGGTATAAGCAGCGTGAGGTGCGTTTCTATATTTAGGTACATCTAATGGATCAGCCATAGAGTGATGTTGAGCTTGTAATCTAATTTTAACAACTTCCATTGGGTTAACAACCATAATACTTTCAACTGTACCTGCTCCCACACCTGCCATAAAAGTACCAAATGTTGTAATAGTTCCATCTGGTTTTTTAGCAAATTCTCTAAAGTGTTCATAAGATGTGAAACGGATAGCCATTTTTGGTACAATCCCAATAACAACAGCTCCTAATCCTTTATACAATGATGCAAATGCTTCTTTTTGAACAATATTGATACCTGTCTTAATGAATCCCGGTGGCTTCTGTCCCGATTTACGGTACAATTGCATACGTACCTTGATTGTATCTAATGGGTGACAACATAATGCTTCAAATAACCCTGCAGTACCACCAGCAACCAAATTGACAAATGTGCTAGACTTTTTCTCCGACATGGCTTATGCTTTGTAATAAATAACCTTCCTTCCTTGTTCTTTCCTTCCTTGTTCTTTCCTTCCTTGTTCTTATGATCTTATCTTATCGAATACACGATACCTATTAATCAACAAAAAAAAATTGAAGTGCTGATATTTAAGGGACACTTGCAATCCTTTATATAGATTACGTGTGTGTGTGGGGGTGACTCCAATGATAAGAAAAAATTTGGGTCGGTGTGTCCCGTTTCCCCGTGACTGTTTTTTCAAGTGCGTATGAAATTGCTTGTACCGCGGAATGGTTGCCCAGAACAGCCAGTGTGTTGTGATGTCTTCGGGTCATTTTTCCCGTGCCAACCTAGCTATACAAATATGTGAGCTGAGAGGTGGTGTTCTGATTCAATAAAACCGATAACGTGTTTTAGATGGGGATCTTTTGGACTTTTTATTAATTCTTATCCATCCAACCGAAGCCGAGTATGGAGTTTCCAGTTTCGAGTTTCGTTTGTGTACCGTATTGTGTTGTTGAATTGGGTAACCGATCGTTAGTTACACGTGGAAATTGCTTAACAATGTTTGTATCCGACATTGTCCGTTCGTTTATATCCTTCCAACATTATTCTGTTTCTTATTCTTCTATTTCTGCTTCTTCTTTGATCTCTGCATCCTACACAATTATCATCTTGGTTTACTTTCGGATATTAAACTCCGCTATCATGCCGAGATAATGAGTCATGAATAGTATCAATTATGTAAAATTTCATAAGTAACAAATCATCAAGTAAGCCATCTGTCAATTTAAGGTTTCAATCTTTATCATGTGATAAGATATTGCCAAGTTGTGTATGCTGTCGTATTTCATCTGCAAGTGTGTAGCGTGTGATATCGTTGGTAATACTGTTGGATGCACTCTAATACTGTTGGATGCACTCTAATACTGTTGGATACACTCTAATACTGTTGGATACACTCTAATACTGTTGGATACACTCTTGGTAATATTCGTCATATCGTTGTAACCTAAACAAACCCATGTATATCATTGGGAAATCTCCTACCAGATTCCAATACAATTTCCAACAAATCAATCATATCATCTTTACTTCTCCTCATTTTGAACCCATTCAAACCCTTCAAAACCAATATAAACTCTCGTATGAGTGTATCCATATTGTGCACAATTCTAATCTCGTAGTTAGTTAAAGCATCTCCCAAAAGAAGTTTCATAAACAATGTTGATCCAAAGTATCGTAGGAGCAAACCAAACCTTTTATTAAAGTCCACAACTTGATTGCTTGATTCTATAATGTGCCAATGGAATACAATCATCTGCCTCAAGTGTGTGCACTTGTGCAATGGCATTTGGTTTGGTATATCATTCATTGAATGTGAAGAATCCAAAAGGGTCCTTGTGGTTGTGTCTTTGTTTAATAAGTTTGAAAAGTCAAATGCTATGGTTATAGCGGTGGCATAGCTGTGAAGGCAATGGCGTGAAAGCGTCCTCATGGCTGCGAAACGAACAAACGAGCGAAGCGAGTTTGTGAGTGAGTGAGTGAACAAAAATGAACAAACGAGCGAAGCGAGTTTGTGAGTGAGTAAGTAGTGAACAAACGAGCAAGTGTAGTATGTAATGGACGTACAAGTTAAGATGAAATGTAATGGACGTACAAGTGAAGATGGAATGTAATGGGCGTACAAGTTAAGATGGAATGTAACGGGCGTACAAGTGACGATGGAATGTAATGTGGGTGAGTTCGTGAGTGAGTAGTGAACAAACGAGCAAGTGTAGAATGTAATGGACGTACAAGTGAAGATGAAATGTAATGGACGTACATGTAATGTAATGGGCGTACAAGTGAACATGGACGTACAAGTGAACATGGACGTACAAGTGAAAATGGACGTACAAGTGAACATGGACTTACAAGTGAACATGGACGTACAAGTGAACATGGAAGTACAAGTGAACATGGACGTACAAGTGAACATGAACAGATGTGCAGAGACATGTGAACATGGATTGTGATTTGGGCAATGATTTATGGCTTATATTTTTATGCTATATTTAAGCTAATTAGTAAAAAGAATATGGATTTTCATAACATTCACAGATATTAATTTTGATATCAATTTTCAAACTTGTCAATCTCACAAACAAGCTCGAGGAAACTTGTCTGACGAAACTGGCTCACAAAGTCTAAACTCCAAGCTCGAAATGAGCGAACAAGCGAGCAACTCCAAACGGGCAAACTTTTAGCGCGCGGACTTCAACTGTAAGCTCGAAATGAGCGAACAAGCGAGCAACTCCAAATGAGCGAACTCCAAATGAGCGAACTCGAGACTCGCAAACTCCAAATGAGCGAATTTCAAGCTCGCAAACTTCAAACGAGCGCACGAGGGAACTCCAAATGAGCAAACTCGAGACTCGCAAACTCCAAACGAGCGAACAAGCGAGCAACTCCAAACTCGTAGACTCGAAAGTCACAAACTTCAAACGAGCGCACGAGGGAAATCCAAATGAGCGAAGTCGAGATTCGCAAACTCCAGACTCGTAGAATCGAAACTCACAAACTTCAAACTCGCAAACTCCAAACTCCAAACTCGTAGACTCAAACTCACAAACTTCAAACTCGCTGCGCTCGTTTGAGTTTGTGAGTTTACGTCTCTCTTTCCGGAAGCGGAGGAGCATAACCCGGTGGTTTCAAACCAATCTCAGGTAAACTATCATTCATCGGTGCCGCATACAAAGCTGGAGAATTCACACCCAGATTATCAGCACTATTACTATTTGAAGGCAGCTTCTTCAACTCTCTTAAACGCAACGCTTCACGATGTATAGTGGAAGCTTCTTTACTCATCAGGTTATAAAACTTTTGAACGCAAAGACCATATGACGTATTGGATGCTCTATCCACGTAATGTTTCAACTTATCGCTATATCCACCATTGTGCCAAGTATCCAAGGACTGATTTCTAATCTGGTTTGCAAATGAGTTTGGCTTTTGAGTTCCGATATATTTCTTATCCACCCTAGTTAAGAAATCTTTAACTCTGTTTGAATAACCCTTTTCTTTATCAACTTCGATTCCTTTTTCAATGATGCGGTCACTAAGTTGATATCCAGAGGCAAGTAATTGAGCCATGATGGCAAATTTAGGCTTTTCTTCTTGAGCAACTTGATCGTAATTGTCGTCTCCAGTATGATTGGCACTTCCTTTATTGTATTGAATTTTGAAATCATGACGAGGAACATCAAGTGATGATTCTCGTGTGGTGATTGGTGTAGATGGAGGTGCTCCAATATACGTATAAGGTGGGGCTGGATCTTTGAAATCACCTAATATCACTCCTCCTTCTTGAGATTGTAAAACTTGTACTTTAATTGAAACTCCATCAAGTTCGGCATCATCCAACAATACGGCAGTACTTATGGCTTTGGCACTTTCAAACTCAATCTCAAACGATTGGCCTTTATTGGTTTTCTCAAGTGGCTTGATGGTCTTGATCTTACCACAGAATGAAAAGAATTCCTCAACCTTGCCATGAGTGATTGTTGGAGGTATATTACTTGCTAGTACCTTAGACATAATGTTGTTTTTTTTTTTTTTTGTAACGTGCTTTGCTTATGATCGTGACATTAAATTAAATACCCTTAATTGCTACCGTATTTGGTTGGGCTAGGAATGGTTATTCTAATGCGCACACCTGTGGGTTCGCAATGGATTATTCATCTTGGATTTATCACATGTAAATCTGACCACAATCAATAGGTTATTGCTTAGGTGTGTGATTGATTAGGTGTGTAATTGCTTAGGTATGTAATTGATATGCAATTGCTTAGGTATGTGTAATTGCTTAGTATGTGTAATTGCTTATTTGATTGTGTATCGAGGCGAAGTCATAAAGTGACAAGATGTTTAGTATGAAATTATCAAGACTATCATAAAGATTATTCTATGAATAGAATCAACTATAACAATGTACATGTAAGATTGGAATGTATGTAAGAGTACAATGTGAATATGTATAAGGTACGGCTTGTTGCTAATTGACACAATGCGTATTCCGGCATAATTCAGCCATAGAGTATATGGGTGTGTGGGTGTATGGGTGTATATGGGTGTATATGGGTCTGGGTCTATTTTTGGGTCTATATATGGGTGTATATGGGTCTATATGGGTCTATATTTGGGTCTATATTTGGGTCTATATTTGGGTCTATATGGGTCTATATTTGGGTCTATATGGGTCTATATTTGGGTCTATATGGGTCTATATTTGGGTCTATATGGGTCTATATTTGGGTCTATATGGGTCTATATTTGGGTCTATATGGGTCTATTTGGGTCTATATGGGTGTATATGGGTGTATATGGGTCTATATGGGTCTATATGGGTCTATATTTGGGTCTATATGGGTCTGGGTCTATTTTTGGGTCTATATGGGTCTGGGTCTATATGGGTCTATATTTGGGCCCAGAGGTATAGATATTCCGGCGCCAAATATATAGAGTATTTCGGCTGTATAGAGTATTTCGGCTGTGTAGAGTATTTCGGCTGTTTAGAGTATTTCGGCTGTATAGAGTATTCCAGCCCAAATATAGTTTTCCTGCGCCAAAAGGTCAGATGTATAGGTTAGCGTTCGTTCGCTCACTCGTTCGTTCGTTCGTTCGTTAATGAATGAGTGCATCAGTTCGTTCATTCGCACAGACCTTCACTGTCATACTCCAAATAATAAAATACTACACCAAACCCCCAATCATTGATTGGTGCATTCAAAACAGCAAACACATCATGATTTGCACTTTTCATACCGCACTTTGTCACTCAGTCAAAGTTCGCTAATTAACTCGGTTCGCTCGTTCGTGGTACCGAATATAAAGCCTGCCCAATAGCTATTAGTCTAAGAATCCCCATTCTAGCCCATTAGCCTGTGGAAGCTGACAGTAGCAAACTCTTTTCAAATATTATGTCAACTTGATGTTTTTTGCAATCAATTCCCAAGGGTCCCCTCTTGATGAAAAAACTTGAATGCTTTAGTTGTGAATTTTAAACAGTAATAGAGTGTAATAGAGTTTGAAAAGAGTAGTTTTGTGAATTGAGTGAAAACGCCAAGGTAGTGAGAGTATCAATACTCAAATCGAGTATACATATATAAGCGAGCGACAAACGAAGGAGCAAACGAAGGAACAAACGAACTGGCGAGTGCTTTCAGTGATTATTCATTAATCATCACTCATTACTCATTACTAATGACTAATCAGAGTTTGTTTGAATCTGCCGAATTTGCTACTCACTCACCAACTCACTAACTCGCATTTATTCACTAATGCACTGATTTTGCTCGCACTCACTCAACGAGCGAACGAGCGAACGAACGAACGAACGATGCTGTACAGTACATACGAATAGTGGTGCATTGTCAACAATTTTATGTTAGAATTATTTGAATAGACATTTCAGGAGCTGTTGTGTTTCGGAGTGGCTACGTCGTACTTTTAAGACTTTCTTTTGTTAATCCCGAGGGCTCCTCGATTTTATATATAAGTTGTGCACCGTTGCGTAGTCTTTAACTAGTTACGGAACGAGCGAACGAGCGAACGAGCGAACGAGCGAACGAGCGAACGAGCGAAGCGAGTGAGTGCGTGAGTGCGTGAGTTCGTGAGTTCGTGAGTTCGTGAGTTCGTGAGTTCGTGAGTTCGTGAGTTCGTGAGTTCGTGAGTTCGTGAGTTCGTGAGTTCGTGAGTGAGTTCGTGAGTTCGTGAGTTCGTGAGTTCGTGAGTTCGTGAGTTCGTGAGTTCGTGAGTGAGTTCGTGAGTGAGTGTGTGAGTGCTTGAACCAACAGAAAATTCGATCAAGCTGTTAGTGGCGTACTTTTATAATTTCAATACCATTCATAATGGGCTTTAACCAGATGCAATAATGGTGTTGATTTGGAAATAGAAAAAGCTCACTCGAGTTTTTTGGCTGAATTCGCTACTCACGAACTCACGGACTCAGGAACTCACTCTCACTCTCATTCTCACTCACTCACTCTCATTCTCACTCACTCACTCACTCACTCACTCTCATTCTCACTCACTCACTCTCATTCTCACTCACTCACTCTCATTCTCACTCACTCACTCACTCACTCACTCTCACTCACTCACTCTCACTCTCGCTCACTCACTCACTCACTCGCTTCGCTCGTTCGTTCGCTCGTTCGTTCCCTAGGTATGGTGCTGTTGTTCAAACTGGCATTCTGCCATGACTTCAATTTCCTTTCTGGATAAACCTTCCATTAAGATAAAGTACGCCATCTGTTGATGGTTAGTGAATTTTAGTAAAATCTCTCATTTATCCTTAATCGTGTTCGTCATACGTCACTGGTGTTCTACACAAGCTGTGTAGAGTTGTTCAAAAGAACTGATTGGTTCAAAGGGTCTGTCCTTTCAGCTCGGATAAAGGCAAGCACGAGAGAGTTGCGCCCTATAAAGGGGTGTTGCAGCAGGGTACCCATGAGTACCCTTTAGTTTGTGCGGATTAAACGTTGCATGTAACTCTTCTGGGATCGGTGAATAGTACTGCGAAGTATGAATGCTGAATACTCACTTATTTTCGCTACTCAATCACTCTCAGTCAGTTGGTCTTCTCAGTCAGTCGGTCTTCTCAGTCAGTCGGTCACTCTCAGTCAGTCGGTCACTCTCAGTCAGTCAGTCACGGTTATTTACTGTTGTAGTTACCCAAATACCAAACACGAGCTTTGCAAACGAACAAGCGAACTACAGTATATACGAATAGTTGTGCATTGTTAACAATTATGTTTGGATTAAAGGTGTATATATAATTCTCATTAACGAGCTTTAACGAACAAGCGAACTCACGAACAAGGGAACAAGGGAACATGCGAACATGCGAACGAGCGAACGAGCGAACCCACGAACAAGCGAACAAGCGAACATGCGAACATGCGAACAAGCGAACATGCGAACGAGCGAACGAGCGAACGAGCGAACTCACTCTCACTCACTCTCACTCACTCACTCACTCTCACTCACTCACTCACTCACTCACTCTCACTCACTCACTCAATCACTCTCGCTCACTCACTCACTCAGTCGCTTCGCTGGCTCATTCCGAAACGTTTGATCCAACTTTTATAGTTGATTAATATGTTGTTAACAAAATAGTGCCCAAACCTTGGTCTATGCCTTACTCATTAGCTTACAAGCAGCTTATTCTCTTGATCGCAATTCGGATCAAACCCTGGGAAACCTCAACCTCAACCCTACGCCAACCCAATGCCAAACCCACACACAACCCACAACCCTATACCCAACCCAATGCTACATTGTCAAAGTACAATTACATTACTAAACTATGCAACCATCTAATCGGTTTCATGCTAAAATACATTACATTCAAAAGAATGAGCAGGCCAAAGTTGGCAATATCACAAAATAATAAGCAGGCCAATCACAAAGAATAACCAGTCCAATCACAAAGAATGAGCCAGTCCAATCACAAAGAATAACCCGGCCAATCACAAAGAATAACCAGGCCAATCACAAAGAATAACCAGGCCAATCACAAAGAATAACCAGGCCAATCACAAAAAACAACCAGGCCAACTCTGACAATATCACAAAGAATACAAAACCACCATCACAAAAGTGTTTGACCCAATGCACATCTTCCAATAGCACATGCAGCGCTCACAGTGTCCAAGACATGTTCTTCAGTTTCAGCCAACAAAGGGTTGGTCTCAACGATATCTATCGAACTTAATAATCCACTTTGAGCAATTTCTTCAGCAATGAACAAACCTTCTCTTAAAGTCAAGCCACCTTCAACACGAGTTCCTGTTGCTGGAACAAAGGAAGGGTCGATTGCGTCAACGTCATAAGACAAATGGATAGGGAATTTTCTATCTGGGTTGACTTTATCCAAAGCCATTTCAACAACTTTACCGATTCCGTATTTATCGACATGGTACATGCTGAAAGCTGGGATTTGGTATTTTCTAAGGATTTCTTTTTCACCTTCATCGACATCTCTTAAACCAATGTAAACCAATTTGTTTGCTTTTAAGACTTGAGGAACCCAAGAGAATTCTGGTGGGAAGCTTTCGGATCCGATTCCCAAGACAAATGAAAGTGGACATCCATGTAAGTTACCAGAGTCGGTAGTTGCTGGGGTGTTGATATCGGCATGAGCATCTACCCATACGATTGCGGTATCTGGGTTATGGACCAAAGCAGCACTCACAGTGGCCGTACCAATGGAATGGTCACCTCCAATGGTCACAGCCATAGAGTCATTAGCAAGGGCTTCTTTCACGGCATTATGAACTTTTTCACAAGATTCGCTTACAATCTTTGTGTTCTTCACTCCGAACTCATCTTTAGAATCACTCTTTTGTGTTTCGTATGAGGTTCCATTCAATGGTTCCACGATTTTGGTTTCCCATCCGAGGCTTTGAAGCTGTTTTTCGAATCCGGCATTCAATATATATTCCGGACCCAAGTTCACTCCTGCCTTGCCTTGACCTCCTGAGAATGGAGCAGTGATGATTGATACTTTTTTATTAGGGTGAAACTTGTAATCAACAGACATTGTACGTTCTATGGTTTTTTTTTTTATTTGATTAAGTGAAATCTCTATACCTTTTATATGTTTTGCTACTCCGCAAAAGCTCACCCACTTGGTATCTTTGTAGATTTGGAGAAAAGAAACATACCGACCGTATTGGAAGCAAAACGCGACACTCTCGAGATGCCTTCCATTTTGGTATAAACTTTCGCGTGCTCTTTCTCGGAATGTTTGCTCTCCAAGAATCTCGCAACGTTTTCGTCTTCAAATGCCATAAGGATTGGGTGGCCATTTAGGGCTAAGGTATGGGCGGAGCTATGCTAAGATGGATGAATTGGTAAACGTGTTTGATAGCATAGTCGAGTGTGGGTTATGAGGGAATGTGAATGTATAAAGTTTATACTACAATGTGTATACTACAAGATACTTATTGAGTATGTACAAAGTGTATACTTGTTGAGTATATACTAAATGTATATTCGTAATCAATTTATACTCAGTTCACGTATCCTTAATTTATAGTCATGTATCCTTAACGTATGCTTAATTCATACTCTCTAAATATATTCTCGTATCCTCATACTCTTTAAATATATACTCGTATCCTCATACTCTCTAAATATATACTCGTATCCTCATACTCTATAAGTATATACTAATACATACTTTAAGTATCCTCAATTCATAGAAAATCAAAATCGCTAGTCACTTATTACTAATTCATAAATCACTAAATCACTCGCTTAGCCACTCACTTGCTTCGCTCATTCGTTGGCTCGCTCATTCGTTGGCTGGCTCGATCCTCATACTCTCTAAATATATTCATATACTCATGTATACTCAAAAAATCAAAATCGCTAATCACTCATTAGTTCTTCATAAATTACTAAATCATTCGCTTCGCCACTCACTTGCTTCGCCACTCACTCGCTTCGCTCATTCGTTGACTCGCTCGTTCGTTGGCTCGCTCATTCGTTGGCTCGCGATCCTCATTCAAAAAAATCCACTCACTCTCATCAATACTCCCATTCATTCCCACGTGCCAATTACCCCCCCATGAAGTTTGGTAAAACATTCATCTCTCAGCAGATACCTGAGTGGTCAGTATACTACATGCACTATAAACTGCTAAAGAAAATCATCAAGCAAGTTCATGAACAAGAAAACCTCGAAGATGCAATTGGTCTCTTTTTTTTCGAATTAGATAGAGATATTGAAAAAGTTGATGGCTTCTATAATAGTAAATTCCATGACTATAGTAGAAGGTTAGATAAATTGGTTCATGTGTTAGGATATAATGATGGTTCAATTGATACTTCACTTGTTGGTGATTCCAAGTATGAATTAGATGAGATTATA
This sequence comes from Kodamaea lidongshanica (nom. inval.), assembly GCA_030562865.1. NCBI lineage: Eukaryota > Fungi > Ascomycota > Pichiomycetes > Serinales > Debaryomycetaceae > Kodamaea > Kodamaea lidongshanica (nom. inval.). The sequence continues at coordinate 32,090 of JAKUAJ010000142.1, forward strand.
AACATTTTACTCGAGTTGAGATCAGTTTTCCGTAATTTAAAATGGTTTGGTGAATTGAATCATAAAGGTTTTACAAAGATTTTAAAGAAAATGGATAAGAATTTAGCCTTTGTTAATAGAGGTGGTAATGAATTATCAACCACTAATAAACAAGATTATTTGTTAACAAGGGTTAACCCTTTACCATTTGCCAATGAAAATGATTTAATGATTTCTTTAAATATAATTAGTTCAATCTTACATCAATTGGTTCGTGATGATGAAAAAGAATTATCTCCAACTCATTTCATTCAAAAGTCCGAACCTGAATTAGAAATCACTCTTAATTCCATAATCGAAGGTGATGATTCTATTAAGTTACAAGAATGTTTGAATGAAGCACCAGTTAAATTGAAATTCTTATTATCATTATTATTAAAGAGTACCATTTTGAATTCATCAAAATGTATTAAAGTACTTCTTGCTAAATCAAATGAACTTGCCCCTGATTATGATAATAATCCATTTTATGATCCTTCAGATATAAGTGGACGTAATTTTTTTCATCAATTATTTGTTAATATTGGTAAACGTGAATCTGTTGGTAAAGAACATGTGACTCCAGGTGCAAGTAATGATTTATCACGTTTTATTGGTAATAAAGGACCAGATGGAGGTGCAGAATCACCTCCAACAGTTGCTTCCCTTCAACAAATCTTAGATCATCTTGAAGAAAATAAATCAATCTTATTCGTTTTACTTTCAAAAGATAATTATTTAAGAACTCCTTTACATTATTTAGCTCAATATGGTTTAAAAGATATAACCAAAATTTATTTGAGTTTTTTATATAAATGGGATTTATTAGATAACACTATATCGATTGATTCGATTAAATTTTGGGGTGATCAAGAAGGTTTAACTCCTTTACATTTGGCTATTATTGGTAATCATCCAATTACAACTTCCAATTTATTGGTTTCAAATAAATCAACTGCTTTAACCAATCCAACTCTTTTGTTGTTGGCTGTTCGTCTTAATTCTTTACCTGTTTTAAATGCAATTATTGAACATGGAGGTATCGATATTGATTATACTGATTCTGAACATAATATGGAAACGGCACTATACGTTGCATGTAAACATAATTATTATTCATTAGCTGAATTTTTATTACTGAATGATGCTAATCCAGAACTTGGTGAAGCTATTTTTGGTTGGACACCTATTTTTGTTAGTGCATCTGAAGGGTTTACTGAAATTGTTAAACTTTTAATTGATTTTGATGCTAAATTTGATATCGTTGATGATTCAGGTTGGTTACCAATGGAACATGCATGTTTAAGAGGTAATTTAATTGTTGCAGATTTATTAGTTCCCAGCGATAAACTGTTATTATTATATGATGCTTATCATTCTGAAAATAATGTTAAAAGAATTTCAACTAAACTGATGGGATTATCATCAATTCAAAAAATTAATCATGGAAATTCAAGACCTCCTTCAAAACCTCAATCTCCTCAAACTTCTTCTGATGCTACTGATTTTAAAAAATATCATGATATCTATAAACAATTAACTGGTACTCAAGCTGAAAAGGAAAAGATTAAAAAAATGATACGTCCAATCAAATCGTTTGGTCATAGATATTTGAATTCTGATGAATCCATTATTTTAATTACTCTTGGTTCAACTGATGTTCGTAATAATGAAAAACCTGTTGATCTTAGTGCTGTTAAAGTTTCAAAAACTTTTCATAATGAATTGGATACTGCTTTATCACTTTCAGTGACTTGTACCAATAAATATACTAAAAAACAAGTTGATTTACCTGTTATTATTGATTTACCTTTGGAAGATGGTTCGGAATCTGATCCAATCACCTTTAAATTATCAAATAATATGAGTCCTGATGAAGCTATTATAACTTTTGATTTAATCCCAACTTATGGTTCTCAATTTAAAAATGGTAAAATCTTGGGTCGTGCTGCTACAATGCTTAAAGATGCTTATACTAAAGTAGGTCCCAACTTAAGATCCTTAAATAATAACATCACTTTACCAATACTTGATCTGCTGACAATGGATATTTTAGGGAGTTTAAGATTTGAGTATATGTGTGTGAAATCATTTGAACATGAAGATATGAAAATTGAAAGTGATGATACTTATTGGAAACAATTAGTATCCACACGTGTTATTGGTCATCGTGGTTTAGGTAAAAATGATTCTGGTAGAAAATCTTTACAATTGGGTGAAAATACTGTTGAATCGTTCATTGCAGCTGCTTCATTAGGTGCTTCATATGTTGAATTTGATGTTCAATTAACTAAAGATTACGTTCCAGTTGTTTATCACGATTTCACTGTGGCTGAATCCGGGGTCGATATCCCAATGCATTCTATAACGGCTGAACAATTCTTAAATATGAGTCATGATAAACAACAAGAAAAGAAATCTAACCAAGGTAATTATTCATTAGATGATCAAACAATTAAAGAATTCGGTCGCCCAAGATCAATCAGTGCTTTTGCTTCAACACCAAACTTCCGTAAAACAAAACATCAGTCGGAACCAGTTGAAACGGTTATCGAAGAAGACGAATTCGATAGAGAATTCAAAAGTCAATACAATAGTAGAATGAGATTAACTAAAACTTGGAAAGATAAAGGTTTCAAAGGTAACAATCGTGGCTCCCTGGTGGCTTCAAACTTTGTAACCCTCAAAGAACTCTTCAAAAAACTTCCTCCTTCCGTTGGTTTCAACATTGAAATGAAATATCCAATGTTGGATGAGGCCGAACAAGAAGATATGGGTGAGATTGCTATCGATATCAATTTCTATGTCGACACCATTTTGAAGGTTGTTTATGATGAAAATAAAACTGGTAGAGATATTATTTTTAGTTCCTTCCATCCAGATATTTGTCTTTTGCTTTCTTTAAAACAACCAACAATGCCAATTTTATTTTTAACTGAAGCTGGAACTGCCTTCATGGCTGATATCCGTGCTCTGTCTTTACAAAATGCTATTCGTTTTGCAAAGAAATGGAACTTGTTGGGAATAGTTAGTGCGGCTGCCACGTTGGTTAAAGCTCCTCGTTTGACTCAGGTTGTTAAATCTCTGGGACTTGTTTGTGTGACTTATGGTACGGAGAATAATGATCCGGAACTTGCAAAGATTCAAATGAGAGCTGGGGTTGATGCGGTGATTGCTGATTCGGTGTTGGCTGTTAGAGAGGGGTTGAGGAATGATCAGGAGAGTTTGAGAGTTTTGGAGGAGAATCTATAAACGAACAAACGAACAAACGAACGAACGAGCGAAGCGAGTGAGTTCGTTTGTGAGTGAGTGAGTGAGTGAGAACAAACGAGCGAAGCGAGTTTGTTACTTCGTGAGTTCGTGAGTGCGAGTGGGTGGGTGCGAGTGGGTGAATAAGTACGAGTGGGTACGAGTGCGAGTGAGTGGGTGGGTGCGAGTGGGTGCATAAGTACGAGTGGGTACGAGTGGGTGCGAGTGAATGCGAGTGAGTGCGAGTGAGTGCGGTACGGGTCTTTAGAGGTTTGTTCCATTATTTTGGAGGAGAATCTTTAAGCAAACGAAAAAAGAACAAACGAGCGAAGCGAGTGAGTGAGTGAGTGAGTGAGTGAGTGAGTTCGCCCGTTCGTGAGTTCGTGCGTTCGTTCGTTCGTTCGTTCGTTCGTGATTTCGTGAGTGAGTGAGTGAGTGAGTGAGTGAGTGAGTGAGTGAGTGAGTGAGTGAGTGAGTGAGTGAGTGAGTGAGTGAGTGAGTGAGTGAGTGAGTGAGTGAGTGAGTGAGTTCGCTCGTTATCTCGTTCACCCGTTCGTGAGTTCGTGCGTTCGCTCGTTCGTGAGTGAGTGAGTGAGTTCGCCCGTTGGCCCGTTCGTGAGTTCGTGAGTTCGTGAGTTCGCCCGTTCGTGAGTTCGTGCGTTCGTTCGTGAGTTCGTTCGCTCATTCGTGAGTTCGCCCGTTCGTTCGCTCGTTCGTTCGCTCGTTCGTTCGTGATTTCGTTCGTGATTTCGTTCGTGATTTCGTTCGCTCGTTCGTTCGTGATTTCGTGCGCTCGTTCTTTCGTTCGTTCGTGAGTGAGTGAGTGAGTGAGTTTGCCCGTTCGTGAGTTCGTGAGTCCGTGAGTTCGTGAGTTCGCCGGTTCGTGAGTTCGTGCGTTCGTTCATTCATTCGCTCGCTCGTTCGTGAGTTCGTGAGTTCGTGATTTCGTGCGTTCGTTCGCTCGCCTGCTCGTGATTTCGTGCGTTCGTTCGCTCGTTCGTTCGTGATTTCGTTAGTTCTTTCGTTCGTGATTTCGTGAGTGAGTTCGTGAGTGAGAGTTCGTGAGTTCGCCCGTTCGTGATTTCGTGCGTTCATTCGCCCGTTCGCCAGTTCGCTCGTTCGCCCATTTGCTCGTTAGCCCGTTCGCTCGTTACCTCGTTCGTGAATTCGCCCGTTCGTGAGTTCGCCCGTTTGTGATTCCGTCCGTTCGTGATTTCGTGCGTTCATTCGTTTCGTGAGTTCGCCCGTTCGTGAATTCGCCCATTCGCCCATTCGCACATTCGCTCGTTATCTCGTTCGCCCGTTATCTCGTTTGCTCGCTCGAGATTGTTGTAATATTAGTGAATGTTATTGTTGGACATTAAATAGATTTTATAACTTTTATGAACAATATCATCAACATTAGGTATACTAGAAATTCATGTCAATTGCATATAGATTTTGTGACCGAACGAACGAGCGAAGCGAGTGAGTGAGCTTTGCGTGTGAGTTCGCCCGTTCGTGAGTATCTACGAGTAGTGATACGACTAATGATGCTCATGGAGATACAAGTTGTGATACGAATAATAATGCTCGTGGAGATACAAGTAGTGATTTGAGTAATGATGCTTGTGAGATACGCCGTTATTGAGTGTTTGTTCCATTTCGCACTTGTAAATCACTACATGACTAGTCGATCCCTTCTTCGCACTTGTAAATCACTACATAACTAGTTGCTTCGATCCATTGCTTCGCACTTCTAAATCACTACATGACTAGTTGATTCGATCCCTTCTTCGCACTCTGTAAATCACTGCATGACTAGTTGATTCGATCCCTTCTTCGCACTCTGTAAATCAAGACATGACTAGTTGCTTCGATCCAATGCTTCGCGGCCCACAAATCCATCACCGAAACATCCATTCATTCATTCTGTATATGAGATCACCAGCACCAATATCTTAGTGTGGTATCAGTTTGCAATTACCTCTAAATACGAGCACTATCAGTGTATACTATAAAATTCGTCTACCTTCCCAACACTAACCGTGTAGACTATAAAATTCGTCAAGCTTCCCAGAACTATCTGTGTACACTATACAATTCGTCTAGCTTCCCGGCACTATCCGTATATACTATAAAATTCTTCACACTTCCCAGCAATATCCGTGTAGACTATAATATTTGTGTACACTATACCATTCATAGTACTGCTTCGCAGTACTATTCATGCACACTATACCATTCATAGTACTGCTTCGCAGCACTATTCATGTACGCTCCCCAGCACATTCATCAAAAAAAAATGTCAAAAACCAACAATTCACCAAAACCAGGCATAGATGCTATCCACGTAAACGCAGCCAGAGAAATGGTTGGCTTACACACCCGAGGACGATTCCCAACTCCCAATACTCCATCCAAAACTCCAATTTCAACACTGACAGTTCAAAGTTCATTTCCATCCAATATAACCGTTCCTGCCAAAGGACATCAAGGAAGTTGTCAAAACCCACAATGTAAAGATTGTGGAGGAGTAATTATCCCTTCACCAGCTCTGCTGCTTCCTATTAAAGACGAACCATCCATATCGGTTAAAGAATGGAGCATTTACACCCTGAAGAAACCAATTTTGAATTCTCAGGAGTTGGATCATTTGGCAGATACAAGATTCGACTTCCCCCTCCCGGAAATGATCTTCGGTAACAACGTGGTGAAAATAGTACATGACAAATCAGGTAAAGTTCTTGAATTCAATGCACTTGATGCCTTGGATAATTTGGATCCGGAATGCAAATTTAAAGTGAGCTATCATGAAGAATGGCTCAGATCGCGTAGACATAAGAAAGATGTGAAAGATGAACAGAGATCTGCTGAAAAGCAAAAAGATGTCGGGATGTTGACTGAAAACATGGATGCAACTAAACCTTATGATTGGACCTATCTGCCTAATTATTGCGGTACAACCGATTTCGATTTCTTAAAATCTCAACAATCTCTCCCTATATCCAGATTGGTTGCTCAAGATCCAATACTATTTTATGACGAGAGTATTCTCTTTGAGGATGAACTTGGTGATAATGGGATCCTGATGTTCCTGACAAAGATCCGAGTGATGCCTCTGATGCTCTTGTTACTCTGCAGGTTTTTCTTGAGAATTGATAATGTGGTTTTCAGGATCAGAGACGTTCGGGTTTTTGTTGACTTCAACACAAATGATGTTTTAAGAGAGTATAAAGAGCAAGAGCTTGCCTATGATCAGGTTTTAAAGATTAGTACGCGATGTTCAAATGACCCAAAGAGTTTATTAAGAGATGCACAATGGGTATCACAGAATATTCCTATTGTAAAGACCTATGTGGAGGAGGTTACCAGTTCATAAGACGAAGTGTATTAATAAGCTTTAGATTTGATATGCTAATAATATTATCTGGACGTTGTTTTATTGGTACGAGTTTTCAGCATGGAAAAGAATTAAATATAAGATTGTCCTTTGGTTCTGAAGACCTGTTCAATATGACCATATGTATGTGTTGAACAGTCACTCTACACACTCTACACAATCAAATCATTCTCCCAGTGCATTTCGAGGCAAATCAGTGTAACTTGCAAAAATGAACCCTTTGATTGGATCATTTCAACCTCACACTAATGATTTTTATCAAGGCTTTGTTATGGTGAACGTATTATATGAATTTTAGTGTATAATATAAAATGTATAGTCTAGTGGATGTGTATTATGGATCGAACCATCGAGCGAACGAACGAGCAAAGCGAGTGAGTGAGTGAGTGAGTGAGTGAGTGAGTGAGTGAGTGAGTGAGTGAGTGAGTGAGTGAGTGAGTGAGTTCGTGAGTTCGTGAGTGAGTGAGTGAGTGAGGCGACTGAGTGCGACTGAGTGAGTGCGACTGAGTGAGTGCGACTGAGTGAGTACGACTGAGTGAGTGCGACTGAGTGAGTACGACTGAGTGAGTGCGACTGAGTGAGTGCGACTGAGTGCGACTGAGTTTGAACAAACAAATTGAGTGAGTGGGTGCGAATGCGAGAGTGCGTTCGACCTCCAGAAAGGATTGACAATCCCATTGTTGAGAGTTTTCTCATAAGGTAATATATGCAACATTGGTTTCTTGCACTCATCACTGGTGTAACGCAGAAGTTGCACAGCTCGCAAAATTGCATAACTCGCCAAATTGCATAACTCACCAAGTAACTCGTCATCCTCGAATTCAATCACAAAATTAACCACAATACCTGCAAACATCAAACAAACTATACAATAGGTTTCAACCTAAAGTTTGCTAAACACTTACGTAGCTTATGACCAAAGTTACTCTGTCATCCAAAGTCACGTGGACATTCTATGGAACCAATAAAATATTTATAATACATTTGCATATGGATACACCTATCTAATGTCATAAAGATGTATGAGTTTCGTTTAGAAATATCATACAAATATCATATGGATATACCTTATAAATATCATATACAAATATCATATGGATATCTAATAAATATCATATACCTATCAAATATCATATACCTAATAAATATCATATACCTATCTAATGTCATATACACAACTAATCGCATGAGTGAGTGAGAGCGAGCTCACTTTGCCCGTTTGAATTTCCTTCATTTGAGATATTGCTAGAATACCTTGTTCAATGTGTTGGTGGTATATGTAATTTAAGTTAAATTATCATTCTTTGCTGTTTTTGAAATCATGCCTAGAGGTTAGGTGATATACGGTTATGGGGTGAAATACACCTATGACACATTTTATGTTGATTCGTAGCAGATATAAGTTTGCAAAGTCGGATAGTAGCAGAGTTTATAGCTTGTAAAGTCGGTTAGTAGCAGATTATATAGTTTGTAAAGTCGGTTTGCAGCAGTTTGTACACATTCTCAAGTCACTTCGCAGCAGTTTGTACACATGTCAAGTCGCTGTTTATTTTTGAACACTACATCTAGGGAAGGTACCGGCTGTGGTCTGCAGGCAAGTAATTTGATTCCAAGTGGTACTGTCTAAGCTGTGGTACCAGATGGTATGCGAGATGGTGTGCGAGATGGTGTGCTTGATTGAAATGAAGTTTGGATGTAATGGAGTGTTTATTGTATATTGAGAAGCTGAATATAACAAGAATATACTATGCAAGTTTGAGTTCCCATAAGTCAACATATTGCAAAAGTACACAGAGTGTAGTCTAGAACGTTTCCCGTGACAATTAATCTCCCATCACTTTTGACTATCATTACATATCATTAGCTAATGGAAATCAAGAGAAGTGTGCTTGTATGTAAAATTTATATGGAATGGATCGGTTGTGAGTGAGCATGAGAGGATATATAGAAGACTTTTGAAAGATGCGAGCAGTTTTAGGTTTGTTAGATAATCTTAAGCCTCATATGTAGCGTAGCTGTTATTCAAGTTAGTGTGTAGGAACATAATAAAAGTATTGTTATTAGATATAGAGTCATAGAACTCAGGGAACCAATTATGAAACTCATTACGGTTTTAACAAACAGTAACATTTAACCTTACAGAGTTGAGTAGTGAAGTTTGATTCAAAAGTAATTTGTTATAAAGTATATGATTTGAGTATGACTTTGATGATTTTGATAATTTCAATATACAGAATCTTACACATTGAGGTCGAGTCGAGATTCTATATAACACTGAAAGTTCGCACTCACTCAGACTTTGCACTCAAATGTTTGCACTCACTCAGACTCGATACACTCATTCACTCAAGCTCGATAAGCTCGTTCACTCAAACTTGATAAGCCCGTTTACTCGTTCACTCCGTCTCACACTCATTCTCATTTTTTCACACTCACTCACTCACTCAATCACTCGCTTCGCTCGTTACCATTTCTACACTTTCATTACCAATTCTATACAAATTAAAAAAAATTCAAGGTCCCTTCCTTCACGAAATGATTCAATAGTCTCTTTGGTATACAACTTGATCAATACAAAGGTGGTTACACATCTACATTGAGTAATTGCCATATTGTATAATCTGTGATAGCACACATGTGGGGACTATATAAGAACTGGGATTTTATCTAATAAAAGTAGTCAGTGACGCCTTCATGTGAGTGCGAACATTTGAGTGAGTTCGTGAGTGCGTGAGCGAGTAACAAACACTCATAGTGCTGCGGAGTCACTCACTCGTTCTTTTGGCTGGGTTAGGGACGAATAGAAAATCTCACTCACGGACGAACTTACTCAGGCACGAACTTACTCAGGCACTCAGGCACTCACTCACTCACTCGCTTCGCTCGTTCTTTCGCTCGTTAATTTGAAGGTGCAAAGACTCTAGAGAAGCTTCTATTCTAATACCTCGTTTGAATATTGGTATCAAGTTTAAACTCGTAAAATAAAATTCCATATATTAAACCATAAATTTCTATATTCTATCATTAATATGCTGAATGAGTATATAATATCATGTATGGTTGATAAAGAGACAAGTCCAGTCAGTTCCCTAACTAACGCACTGCATCCTTCTCAGAATTTGTTTCGCACAGACAAATCGAATGCGGGAGCACGTAACACTCCAGAGATCGTATCTCCGTTACGAACGAATAGTGCTGCGAAGCAGTACTATGTGTGCTTGATACTCACGAACGAACAAACGAACGAACGAACGAATAGTGCTGCGAAGCAGTACTATGCTTGATACTCACGAACGAACGAACGAATAGTTCTGCGAAGCAGTACTATGCTTGATACTCACTCACTCACTCATTTTGCTTTTCTCACTCACTCACATTCTCTCACTCAAATTCTGTCACTCACTCACACCCTCACTCACACCCTCACACCCTCACTCACTCGCTTCGCTCGTTCGTTCGTCCATTCGTCATCTGTCCAATCCAAGTTTGACCGCTTCTTAAATCCAATCTTTTCCCAAAACAACCATCTTCTTCTAGATTGAAATGTCTAATAATCAAACTCTAAAGACCCGCAATAATATGTCACTTCTCGTTTGCTTATTATCACCAACCATGACTTTATGGATGATATTCATAAATGATGTATGTGATTTTCAAAATAATTGGTATAGAGAGTCTATTAACATACAGACGCAGCTTTCTCATTCAACTAAAGCTAACTTTGCAGACAATGCAACGTACTGCCCATTACCTTTATGGTGGGCTGAAGAAGCCCAGCCAAAGTACAATGGAGAGTCAGAACGGCCCCAGAGTACCGTGAATAGCAATAGAATCCAAAGTAATGTGGAGAACTCAGCATCTTGTTTTGCTCTTGATCATCCCCCTTTACTTTTCCTTGTGGTTGATATCATTGGTTGCGAAAAGCTGCGACTACACTTTCAATAGTGCTGCGAAGTAGTACTATGAGTGCTTGATACTCACTCACGAACTCACCCACGAACTCACGAACGAACGAACTCACTCACCCACGAACTCACCCACAAACTCACCCACAAACTCACCCACGAACTCACCCACGAACTCACCCACAAACTCACCCACGAACTCACCCACGAACTCACCCACAAACTCACCCACGAACTCACCCACGAACTCACTCCCTCGCTTCGCTCGTTCGTTCGCTCGTTCGTTCGCTCTCAGACCACAAATAAATGAGTACTGCTACAACATGAGTAGCGCTGCGAAGCAGTGATTCGAGATGTACGATGACTGAGCAGTGCTACAAAACGAGTAATATGTCAAGTTCCTCTTTTCAAGTATTTCCAGCGAGTGAGAGTGAGTAGTGAATTCCAACTCAACAATCATACTAAAAGACATTTTAGGGGATGGTCTAAAAAGTATACTTTAGCTACAAATGATAGTGCATGAGAGATATAACGAATAGTATAGTGTGTGAATACTGCAAAGTACTCTTTATAATAAGTTCTTATACCTTCCGAGTAAAAAGTATACTCATAGTACTGCAAAGTAGTACTCATAATAAGTTCTTATACCTTCTCAGTAAAAAGTATACTCATAGTACTGCTTCGCAGCACTATACAGATTTATTGTATTCTTTGTACTTGCTACAAACGAGCAGTGAGTGTGAGTATCATTTCAGGATCGATTGGTCTGGTTTGTGTGGGTGCGAACTCACTCACGAACGAACGAAAACTTGGCTTTAACCTCGGCTCTTCCGGCTCTAGCATATCGCATACCTCTTATATCTTGAACGTATTCATAATCAATCCAAACTACATAACTTTTTAATTCTAAAGTGTACCAGTTGACATGTTATTTCTTCTCAACCAAATAATCTTTGTTGATTAACCATCAACTATATTTGTTAATTTCTATCAAAATTGCTTAAAATATGAGAATAAGAGTAAGATGATAAGAAGAGCTATACAAGAGTGAGATTATAAGAATAACTATACAAATGGATCTCACTGACGAACAAACGAAATCACTCACTCACTCACTCACTCACTCACTCACTCACTCACTCGCTTCGCTCGTTCGTAGTCTACCACCACTATGTAGCAGGTCAAGTGGCACTGCATTCGGTTCAAATGATATCTTAGGAATATCATTGGCTCAGTTTGTGCGGTATATGCGGATCTAATTTGAGTGAGTGCGTGAGTTGGAAAGCTGTAGGAAGCGTAAGACAATCTCAAGTTCCATATAGAGGTTACTAAAATGCTCTACGTCAAACGCACTTATTTGCTACTCACAAATTGTGTCGAGGGTTGGTTAATCAAAGGAATTCGCAAGGAATTCGCTGCTCACAAACGAATGAATGAATGGATAAACTTGCTTACTTACTCGCTTCGCTCGAAATGCTGCTTCGCTGTTTGTCTCCTATATAACTCGCTTCGCAGCAGTTTATACAAGACCCAGAACTACGTCAGTAGTGTAAAATTAACGCATCTTCATCTGAACTGTGCTACAATGTATATTTGAAAATCTACCAAGTGGGGTATTTGCTTTAATCTCATATAACATATCCACTTTTTTACTTTTACCCAATTTCATTATTTATGTTACTCACTCATTCAGTCAGGCATACAAAGCACTCACTTTTCAAAGTTTCAAATATCTGTTAGGTGTAAATTTCGGTATATTAGAACTTGGAGCTTTGCCTGGTTAGGGCAAGTGGGGATTTCCAAACTTATCGATAGTTGGATAGTTGGGCGATAAAATTCTTGAGCCTAGGAATCTAGTGAATAAGGGAGGGTGGTATATCGGGCATTACGAATTGTGGAAACATAAAGATGTAATAGAAATCATCCCGTAGAAGCAGTCTCAAACACAGCATGGCAATCCACCAGTCTTTCTGACTGTCTCAAGAGGCCCGGATGATATAAATTAGGTGTACTAATCAAAACAAACACAACTTAAATTGAGTTAGCTAACTATATATATTCAGAGTATAATAGTCATGTGATCTCTTAACAGTTACAATTTGTGGTACGAGTCTTTAGAGGTTAGTTCCATTCATTGATGAGTGAAGCGATCAACACTGGAGGGGAATTGATAACAATACTTAGGAGCTTGTCTAATAGCTAGAAGGTCTCAAGCAGTGCTATGTATGAAGTAGGACACTTATCAGCTTTAGAACTTGACCGAGTGGCAGGCCGAATCGCGGTGACAGTGCTGAATTGGTGAGTTGGTTGTAAAAGACAAACTAAAAGTCTGGTGTACCATAAGCACTAAGTGAGCGGTGTTTTATGTCCCGAATTTCCCAATCTGGTCTATCGCAAAAATTTTCATGTAAACATATCATTTGCCAGAGCCAGTTGGCAGACAAGTGAAAAGCTTTGTTCGGTCCTACCTTTCGATTACTTGATTCATACCTCCTGATCGATTCATGTGTACATTAAAATCATCCTCAATATCACCCGTAAGCTTCTGGCTAATTCTATCAGTACGCCTAGATGAAGCGGATATCTTTATTCCCCTAAACTTTGAATGACATTTGGATCTCGTGAATTTACTGATGGGCAACAAAAAACAACAAGTAGGGAAATGTGAAATATGTGGCACTGATCAGTTGATGACAGTATTGAAATTGGGATTAATTCCACGAACGAACGAACGAACGAACAGACGAACGAGCGAACGGACGGACGGACGGACGGACAGACGAACGGACGGACGAACGAACAGACGAACGAACGAACGAACAGACGAACGAACGAACGAACAGACGAACGAGCGAACGGAC
>JAKUAJ010000143.1:0-29328 GCA_030562865.1 Kodamaea lidongshanica (nom. inval.)
GAGTGAGTGAGTGAGTGAGTGAGTGAGTGAGTGAGTGAGTGAGTGCGTGAGTGAGTGAGTGAGTGCGTGAGTGAGTGAGTGAGTGCGTGAGTGAATGAGTGAGTTTGATTGAGTTTGTTGTCACTCATTCACTCGCTTCGCTCGTGAGTTAGCTTCGCTTGTTTGTTCTCACTCACTCGCTTCGCTCGTGAGTTGGCTTCGCTTGTTTGTTCTCACTCACTCACTCGCTTCGCTCGTGAGTTCGCTCGCTCAGTCACCTGACCCTACATACAAAAAAAACTCCCGATGAGATGAGAAAATTAAATGGTTAAACATAAAGGAAAACCCAGCCAAGAGTCCAAGAAAAGGCAGCACGAGGAAGTTGACAACAACCAACTCATCCAGGAGCTCGACCAAGACTTTGATGATGTTGCACAACTTTTAGGGGACGATATCAAAGATCCCGAACGCAAAAAAGCTCAAAAGGACCAAAAAGATGAAAAAGCATTGCAAAAACTTCAAGAATTCACCAAACCAGTTGCACAACCTGAAGTAGACATTGAAGAGAATGATTCTTTTGCAGATGCTGGGTTATCGGAGCCAACAATGAAAGCCATCACCGAAATGGGGTTCAAGAAGATGACCAAAGTTCAAGCAAAGACTATTCCTCCTCTCCTTGCAGGTAGAGATGTTTTGGGAGCTGCTAAAACCGGTTCTGGTAAGACATTAGCATTTTTGATACCGGCCATTGAGATGTTATACTCATTAAAGTTCAAGCCTAGAAACGGGACGGGTGTGATTGTAGTGTCACCAACCCGAGAATTAGCCTTACAAATTTTCGGAGTTGCACGCGAATTGATGGCACACCATTCGCAAACTTTTGGGATTGTGATTGGAGGAGCCAACAGAAGACAAGAAGCCGAGAAGTTGGCTAAAGGAGTGAATCTTTTGATTGCCACCCCGGGTAGATTGTTGGATCACTTACAAAACACCCCTGGATTTGTGTTCCGAAATTTAAAGGCTCTCGTGATCGATGAAGCAGATCGTATTTTGGAAATCGGTTTCGAAGATGAAATGAAACAAATCATCAAAATATTACCTAACGAAGAAAGACAATCCATGTTATTCTCAGCCACACAAACCACCAAAGTGGAAGATTTGGCTAGAATATCCTTAAGACCGGGGCCTTTGTACATCAACGTGGTACCGGAAACAGCAGCACTGACTGCAGATGGGTTGGAGCAAGGATACGTTGTATGTGAAAGTGATAAGCGTTTCCTTTTGCTCTTTTCATTTTTAAAGAGAAATGTGAAAAAGAAAATCATTGTGTTTCTTTCGTCATGTAACTGTGTGAAATATTTTGGAGAATTACTCAACTATATTGATTTGCCAGTATTGGATTTACACGGTAAGCAAAAGCAACAAAAGAGAACGAATACCTTTTTTGAATTTTGTAACGCAAAACAAGGTATCTTGATCTGTACAGATGTGGCAGCTAGAGGGTTGGATATTCCATCTGTTGATTGGATTATTCAATTCGACCCACCTGATGATCCAAGAGATTATATCCATAGAGTTGGTAGAACCGCCAGAGGTACGGACGGTAAAGGTAAATCACTCATGTTTTTAACTCCATCAGAATTGGGATTCTTGAGATACTTGAAAGCTGCAAATGTGCCATTGAACGAATATGAATTCCCAACAAATAAGATTGCTAACGTGCAATCACAATTGAACAAATTGATTAAGAGTAACTTTTGGTTACACCAATCCGCAAAGGATGGTTATAGATCGTATTTGCAAGCATACTCATCGCATCATTTGAAGACGGTTTATCAAATTGACAAGTTGGACTTGGTTAAGGTGGCTAAGTCGTTTGGGTTTGAGGTTCCTCCAAAGGTTAATATAACGATTGGGGCTAGTGGGCAGTCTTTGGAGAAGAAGCATAAGAAGCAAAAGCGGAGTTGAGCGAAGATCACGAGCGGAGCGAGTGAGCTGAGCGAAGCGAGTGACCTAAATGATCTTCGCTCAGATCACGAGCGGAGCGAGTGAGCTGAGTGAGCTGAATGATTTGAGTGATCTGAGTGAGCTGAGCGAAGCGAGTGAACTGAACGATCTGAATGATCTGAATGATCTGAGTGTGTCTAAGCACTTCTGATGCGTTATAAAATGTTTTAATTTGTTCTTGACATTTTCTGTAAAATTTACCAATTTCACACTTTTCCATATTTTCACTCTCGGTTTGGTTCACACCCAAATAAATATTATCGTATTACAATCTACATCCATCACAGTTTAATGTAAGGTATATAGTGTTGATGCTTGGAAATGAAACAAAAGATGAGAATTGCTAAGGGTTTTCGTTAAGAAGAGATGGGATATTATGAGATGATATAGAGAATATGAGATATTATGAGATGATATAGAATATGAGATACTATGAGATGATAAAAAGAATATGAGATACTATGAGAGATGATATAGAGAATATGAGATACTATGAGAATAACAAACATGATACTCCAGTAACCAATACATCAAATGTCATCTTCACATTACTCACAAAATCTGTAGCCACTACTATTTTCTTCTGATATTCTCGCACTTCTCACACAACATGTCAAGAACCACAATACCATACCAATCACACGAATATCAAAGCCGATTCCAGCTCCCGTCGGGCAAGGCCCGTAACTACGACACTCAGTTCTTCCAGATGTACAATCAAAGATCCAAAAACCTAGCTCCAAGAGTGTACAAGCAAGCCATTGAGAAATGGGGTACCGGTGACAAGACTGTGGGACATCAAACCATCAGACACGAAAAGAAAATCTTGGACATTGTGGGAGGCCAGCTCTGCTGGGTGATTGGAATTGTGTTTATTGAGATGAGTGGCAAGCTTAACATATTGAATGATGTTGAAAAAGGCACAGATGATGTATTACCGAAAGAGCCGGAAAACTACGGAAGTAAAGAGGAGGCCAAAGTCATGTTGGAAGACGAGTCGGGAAGAGCAATATTGTCTGGGGAGTATTTAAAGAACAATTTATTGGTTACAGGGTGTGTTGTGGGGATTCTTGGAATGGAAGTGAGTGCTGGAGTGTTTGAGATCATGGATATAGTATTTCCCAAAATTAATGAATTGCCTAAATCAATAGATCACAAGCTGAAAATAGCCTTTGTCAGTGGGTTGGCCATTAGCGAGAAGTCAAACAACCTTGAGTTGGAGCTATTGAAGCAGTATCTTTCAGGTGAATTGGGTGTTGATACTAGTGACATCTCCAGAGTAATTATTGTTGGAGACTCAATCAAGTCGGATCCAAGACAAGATGATGGGTTAACGTTTGGGAGCAAAAATGTCATCACTTATAACCCAAATGCATTGATTCAACTTGATCAATTCTTACATGAACTTGCCCTCACTATTCCAGTGTCTATAATGCCTGGTCCACTTGACCCTGCAGAAGTATGCATGCCACAACAAGCTCTTCATCAGTCCATGTTCAAATCCACATTGGCCATTTCCGCAGCAGGACGACTCGAACGACTTACAAACCCGCAATGGATCCAAGAGGGCGAAGTTAGCATACTAGCATCTTCGGGCCAGAACATCAACGACATCAAAAAATACGCTGATTTCGACACTATGGACATAATGAAAAAAAACTTGGAATGGCAGCACATGGCCCCAACTGCCCCAGACACCCTCTATTGCTACGCATACACCGACCTGGATCCTTTCGTTTTGGAAAAATGCCCCAACCTTTACGTGGTTGGAAACCAGCCACATTTCACCACGGGGGAGTACCGTGGCGTAAGATTGGTTAGTGTTCCAAGGTTTTGTGAGACTGGAGAAATTGTTTTGTATGGTGATGAAATTGAGGTTGTGAAGATTGCTACATGAGGGTTAAGGTTTAACCAAAGACTTTAAATTATTGAAGCAAAATTCATGTCGCTCTGTCATGTAGATGCCGATATGATTATAGATGCCGGTATGATTGAGGTGTATAAAATAGAATGGAAGTGTCAAGATAACGTAACAATGATGGAGTGGTGTTTTTTGTAAGAATCATTTTTAGAATTAGATATTTTGAAATGAATGTAAAAGTGCAACAGTGTGTTGATTTTAATATTCATAAGAGTTGTATGATTTTGATTCGGTTGATTTTATGCTAATTACTAAAATGACATTTCATTTTGATAACGAGCGATAACGAGCGATAACGAGCGATAACGAGCGAAGCGAGTTATGTGAGCTATGTGAGTTATGTGAGATGTGAGCTGTGGGTTACGTGGGATGGAGTGAGTGCGAGTGAGCAAGTGAGTGAGTGTGAAAATGAATGAGTGCGAGTGAGCAAGTGAGTGAGTGAGTGAAAATGAGTGAGTGAGCAAGTGAGTGAGTGAGTGAAAGAGTGAGTGAAAGAGTGAACACGAGTAGTATGAGTAACCACCTTATAAGTAACCACCTTATTTGTAACCACCTTATTATTAACCACCAGAGTACTATTCCAGGTGTCGGATATGATTATGATATGTGCCTTTCACTGTTACAGCTACACGCTAAGCTCTTCTGTCTGCTAGTCTGCTCCAATTCCTTTGACTGTACCGAAATCCTTTACATAATATTCACTTCACTGAGTGAGTAGTGTAGTGGAGGATCGCCAGAAGAATAAGCAAAGCGAGTGCGTGAATTGCGAACTCTATGATTTTTAAATAGCCCCGGTAGTATGTGCTCAATAAAATCGTTACCCAAATGATATCTACACTTTGATTGTATGTACAATGTGGCACCAGCATTGATGGGGTAACAAGCTTCGAAAGGCCATATGAGATCTTTTCTAGGTTTCGTTTAAAACAGCCAACTGATTCATCATCCAACAAAGAAACCTTTCTTCACCGTCTCTAGTACCGGACAAAAATGAGGATATCAAGAAGAAGACACCACGACACCATGACACCATGACATGAAACCTCTCTTTTACAAACTCACTCGCTTCGCTCGTGAGTTCATTGAGTCGAGAATCTCGCGAAAATACTCAAGATTGGCTGCAAATGATTCAAATCAAACTATAAATATCACTTGGACAAATACATGGAGAACCAACCAGGTGATGATACTTGTTGAGAGCGGCGTTTGTGGTGGTCATCATTTTCATCAACAGTAAGAGATTTGTATTTTTCTATTATTTTAGCTATTTTTTTACGATATTGTAGCTGTCGAGTCAGGATATACACCACAACCATCAGCCATTTCCCGGTGATTCTTTCATTTCGAAACCCATCGAGTTGCGACTTCTGCTTAATGCAATACTTTTTGTTTGAAAGATTATACAGGCTATCACTTTGACACTTCATTTGTTGTGTGATGTCAATACTTTTGTTAATAATCTCTGACTACTTTTCATGTTATGACAAACAAGCGAGTGAGTGCGAGCGAAGGTGAATTATTGCGGTGCTGATCTTTAAAGGTTGATTACAATTTTTAGAGAACCAGCATACATTGTTGGTTTGAGGTATGCTGGATTATTCTTGTTTGTAATTGTTTGTTGTTGGCTGATTTACCAAATGAATGCACATATCAATACTGAAGAATCAGCCATGGCAATATGTAAACTATGAATCCGGATGTAAGATCGGTATTTTTCACTTGCGATCATAAGCATAAGATTATTGTTTGCCATTTATAGTTATTGTTTGCTAGACTATTGTTAACAATTTGATTATTAACCATTTGACTATTATTATCTAATATAATTCCCGAACTTCCAAAAGACTCTCCAAGACTCTCCAAGACTCTCCAAGACTCCAAAACTCTCCAAGACTCTCCATCTGAAAAATCTACCATGCTCAAATCCAACAGCATTGAAAACCTCAACGTAATGTCTAGTTTTTTGGCACTTGTTCTCTATATTACAAGATGTACTATTTAAAAGTCTGAGGGTGGCGTAACATCCTTAACTAACTCGTGGTGACTCGCTAACTTGAAAATTCTCACTAAAGCTCGCAGAAGCTCACTCACAAGCTGATGCTCACAAGCTGATGCTCACAAGCTGATGCTCGCTCACTCGCACATTCTCACTCACTCGCACACTCACTCACTCGCACATTCTCACTCCCTCGTCGCTTCGCTCCTCACTCGTTCGTTCGTTCGTTCGTTCGCACTCCTTCGCAGTCGCAATTAATTCATTCACCCTTATTCTTTCATTCAGTAAACCAGTCAATTAGCTGGAACCTATTGAATCCATCATTGGAAGGCAAACCATCACGCGTGCCGCCGTGCCCTTGCATCCATCAATCAAAGAATGAGTAAGGATAACTTGACAACTTCGGGATCGTTGAAGAAACCAAAAAATTTACACATTGCCCATCGGCGATCCCCAAGTGAATTGACAACTTTAATGGGTACGTTGATAATTAAACCAAAACTGAGTCAAATGGCTCTTCTTAATCTCATTTATTCATATTACTAACATTTTTACTAGTTGAACAATATAATCTTCAACGTCAATTGGAAGAAGTTCAATTGCAGCAAAAGCAAATCTTACAACAACAGCAAAACCAAATGCATCAACAACAACAACAATCCCAACATCAATCCCAACAACAAAATCAACAAATTCAACAACAAATTCAACAACAAATTCAACAACCTCGTCAATTCACTTACCCTCCCTCAAACCAAAGCGAATTGACTCCTCCAGCCAACTACAGGTCACATTCCAGGTCTTCCAGTATGAACAACAACAACAATAACAACATCAACACTGCCAACAACAACAACAACAACAACAACCACCGTAGAAGTGGCTCGTTCACTGGAACACCAGCCCATCAGGGCCACAACAGAAGACACTCGTTGGGCCTTAGTGAGGCCATCAAGGCAGCCGCCTCCCAAAGGCAATCCAATTTAAGTTCCTTGGCACCTTCCACCCCCAAATCCAACCTCGGAAATAGCGGTGGCAACTCTCCCATTGGAGAAGATGCTATCGGCTCGTTCAAATTCCCACCGGATTCGCCTTCCCCACAACCCTCTTTGTCGACCAACTCCGGACACTCCAGATCTCGTTCGTTGGCTTATGGCCAACAATCATTCAAGTTCCCTGCGTCCGGGTCTCCAGAACCAGGGTCCTCAGGTTTGGCCCCAGCCATCCCAAGTCACTTGTTACCACCAACTCCCAACTTCCAAATCACCCTGAGCCCAGAACGCAACCACAACAGACGCTCCTCGCAACACTACCGCTCCAACTCTCGCAACTTTGACCCTAACGGCCAGCAAAACATGAACGGTAACTGGAGAACGCAACAATCAAGCAATCAAAGACAAACAGCCTTGGAACCTCCCTCCTTCACCCCGGGCCACAAACAACGCAACAGCTCATATGGCTCGGTTTCCTCCATGAACCTGTTTTCGGGTACCCAAAACACCCCAAACAACCAAAACAACAATCAAAATGCCAACGGTCGTAAATCACTTTTTGCTCCTTACTTGCCTCAATCCTCCTTACCCGAATTAATCAACGAAGGTCGCTTGGTGACCGGAACCTTGAGAGTGAATAAGAAGAACCGTTCGGATGCTTACGTGTCCACATACGGGTTATTGGACGCCGACATTTTCATTTGTGGGTCCAAGGATCGTAACCGTGCCTTGGAAGGGGACTTGGTTGCCATCGAATTGCTTGTAGTTGATGAGGTTTGGGAATCCAAAAAAGAAAAAGAGGAGAAGAAGAGAAGAAAGGATAACACATATTCAAAATCATCATCAGCATTGAATGATGACATCCACAATGACGCCACCTCCGCAACAGCTCCATCTTCTCATCAACAATCCATGGGCGATGACGATGACAACAACAGCAGCAACGCCGACCCAGAACAACCTCAATTGGTCAGAAGAGGCTCTTTGAAACAACGTCCAACGATGAAAAAAAATGACGACGTGGAAGTTGAAGGTCAATCACTTTTGCTTGTGGAAGAAGAAGAAATCAATGATGAAATTAAACCTTTATACGCTGGTCACGTTGTGGCTGTAGTTGACCGTATTCCAGGTCAATTGTTTGCAGGTACTTTGGGACTCTTGAGACCTGCACAAGCAGCGCAAGCAGCTAAAGACAAAAAAAATGGTCGTGAACTGAGCGTTCAAACACCAAAGGCACCAAAGATTGTGTGGTTTAAACCAACGGATAAAAAAGTGCCATTGATTGCCATTCCCACGGATCAAGTACCAAAGGACTTTGTTGAAAACCACGAGAAATACGCTGATGAATTGTTTATTGCTCTGATCAAAAGATGGCCAATCACATCTTTGCACCCATTTGGTACATTGGTTAGCAAATTAGGCAAGATTGATGACCCTGAAACCGAAATCGACTCTATTTTAAGAGATAACAACTTTTTGTTTGATGAATATAACGATACCAATGACTCCTTGGCTGTTAAATCCAACTTTTATGATATCCCTAGTATTCAAAGTGAATTGGAAAACAGAAACAGAACCGAATATTTGGATGAGTATATCATTTCATTTACTCAGAACAATAAATTTGTTGACCATGCTTTACATGTCAAAAGATTACTGAACACCAAGATTGAATTGGGATTCCACGTGGTTGATATCTCATACTTTGTTAAACAAGGATCGATTTTGGACCGTAAAGCTAAGAAACGTTTCACTTCAGTATTCTTACCTCAACGTACAACTAATCTTTATCCAGATGAAGTGATCAATGCTGTTTCATTCAAAGAAAACTCGCGTAATTTGGCACTTTCAGTTGTTTTTGAAATCGACACAAGAAACTTTGAAGTGGAAGATTTATATATTCATGAATCCGTTGTGGCACCTAAACAACTTGTGAATTATGATTCTGTTGATGCTATTTTGGAAGGCCGTCAAGTTGACAATATCTCTTCAGCCACTCTGGATTATATCAAAACTTTTGGATTAATTGCAAAAGAGTTCCGTCGTCAAAGATTAGACAATAAAGAATTGGACTTGACTCCAAACTTGACATTATTGGATCAACTTGATGATGAAAAAGTTAGATTGGATTTGAATGTATTTAAGGATTCCCTTGCTTATGATGTGATCACTGAAATCTCACATAAAGTAAACAATGCAATTGCTTCTAAACTTCAAACAGGATTGGGTGATAAAGCTTTCTTACGTCGTCATCCATTACCAACCTTACAAAAAATGGAAACATTTGTAAGAAAGGCAACCAATTTGGGATTCAATATTGATACCACCACTACCCTGACTTTACAAAATTCCATCTTGAAAATTGAAGACCCGGTTAAAAGACAAGCTGTTGAAACTTTGTTATTTAAATGCATGTCACGTGGTAAATACTTTGTTGCAGGTAAGCAAGATCCAGATGGGTATGGTCACTACTACTTCAACTTCCCATTATACACTCATTTCAATGCTCCGCTTAGACGTTATGCCGACTTGATTGTACACAGACAATTAAAATCAATTTTGAATAAATGGGATGATGAACGTGACATTGATAGTTTAAAAACAATTGCTGACTATTGTAATTTCAAGAAGGATTGTGCAGCCAATGCTCAAGAACAAGCCATTCATTTATTACTTTCACAAACCATTAATCAAATTAGTGAAGAAGCTGGTCAATTTCTTTGTATGGGAACTGTTGTTCAAGTTTACGAGTCTGCATTTGACGTTTTCATTCCAGAATTTGGAGTTGAAAAGAGAGTTCATGGTGATCAATTACCATTAGTGAAAGCTGAATTTGATAAGACTGAGCGTGTTTTGGAATTATTCTGGGAACCTGGTGTTGATGCTGCCACTTATATTCCTCCAGATGAACAGACTCTGTTATCTTACAGAAATTCGATTAAAAACAAGTACAGAACAAGTGCTTCAGATGCCGCTAAATTGCAGCGCAATAGGAATAAAAAAGACACAGATTCAATTGAACAAAAGCTTGCTGAGTTGCTGTTGACATTACCAAAGTTTGCCAGTCCAAATTTAAAGAATGTCAAGGAGGAAGGGAACGGAGTTTTGGAGCCATATTTGCAAGGACTTATTACCAGAACTGAAGGTGAATCTTGTATTCAAGTTATCAAGGAATTACACCAAGTTCCTGTTCTTTTACGTGCGGAAATTGGTATGGCATTACCATGTTTGACTGTCAGAGTTTTGAATCCATTTGCGGAGTGATTTTGGGGAATGTCCGAAACACAACAAGGGGTATGAATGTGTATATCAGATGTTGAACATTATTTATCAGTACAATGATTTGTATCGAATGATGTGGATGTGTATATCGAATGATGTTTTGTTCATGATGTGTATATCGAATGATGTTTTGTTCATGATGTGTATATCGAATGATGTGTGCTCGAATGATGTATACATCGAATGATGTGTATATCGAATGATGTATACATCGAATAATGTGTATATCGAATAATGTGTATATCGAATAATGTGTATGTTACATGTTGAATCACAATGATTACAAGCAAGATAATATATACCTCGTTTACGGATTAAATGATATTTAACCAGATATTATATGTAGTTTGCACTGGGTACCAAAGTAGTTAACAGCCTCGGACACAATCAGGCTTATCGCCAGATTGTGACATGTTTAGGACTCATGCGTATATTTCACAAACTCACGTGAAATCAAAATTTTCACGTTCAGTCATACACTTAAATAGGATACCATCTGGAAAGATTTTTTAAGGGCAGGAGAATATGAACGGGACTCATGGGAAATCTGGTGAGGGAATCAACGGGAGTTCGCAGACGGGGTTGGGTGTATCCAAGAGCTTTGGAGATGGAGTAGTTGTTGAGACCAAAAAAGCGTTGACACAAAGAACTCCACCTATCGAGGCTGATGGCCTTCTGTGGCCTGCAGTTGGGACCCGAGAACGTATCGAGCAAACTGATGCCGAGCTCAAAAGTCGTGAACAACGTATTGCTGGGGCTGTAAAGACCATTTTGACCGAGTTGGGAGAAGATGTGAACCGAGAAGGGCTCTTAGAAACACCGGAAAGATATGCGCGAGCCATGTTGTTCTTCACCAAAGGTTACGAAGACAACATTAGCGATGTTATCAAACGAGCTTTATTCGAAGAAGACCATGACGAAATGGTTATTGTCAGAGATATCGAAATCTACTCCTTATGTGAACATCATTTAGTACCCTTCTTTGGTAAAGCTCACATCGGATATATACCTTCCAAGCGAGTACTTGGATTATCCAAATTGGCAAGATTAGCCGAAATGTACTCTAGGAGGTTGCAAGTGCAAGAGCGTTTGACAAAGCAAATTGCAACAGCCCTTTGGGAGATTTTGAAACCTCTAGGCGTGGCGGTGGTGATTGAAGCTCAGCATATGTGCATGGTTAGTCGGGGTGTTCAAAAAACCGGCTCAAGCACTACCACCAGTTGCATGTTGGGATGTTTCCGTGAACAACAAAAGACCAGGGAAGAGTTTTTAACGTTGTTGGGAAGAAAGTAAAAGACCAGGGAGGATGATTAGTTTGATTTTTATTTTGTGACTGCCAACTATCATGTCAACAATCATGTCAACAATCACGTCAACTATCAACTATCATGTCAGCTATCAACTATCATGTCAACTATCAACTATCATGTCAACTATCATGTCAATCATTATGGCCCCAAAATACATTCCATGAATGTTGCAATATTTACGATGCTATGATTTCAACCTCATATTCACATTACATTTTCTCTATAAAAAAATCTAAATAGTTGGGTAGTGATCTTCTGTATATGCACCATCAGTGGTTTAGAAACACCATGTTTATATAAAGTACCTAATACATACAAGTTAACGGGAGTGTAGATGGACGTTTGTTAAAATATCGTGTACATCAAGTGCACGCTTAATGACTTTCAAGGTGATTTATTTTGGTTAGGTATAGTGTTCTATGGTCAAAAACAAAGTATGATGGTATAATGTTCTATGGTCAAAAACAAAGTATACTGGTATAGTGTTCTATGGTCAAAAACAAAGTATACTGGTATAGTGTCCCATGGTCTATGCTGCTCGAATTGAACTCCAAACGTTCAAATGATAAAGATTTGATTGTCTAACATTTGTTATTCATCAACCACCTGAACACCAGAACACGGCATATGCAATTTAGTTCAAACTAACGATAAATCACTCGGCACATTATTCATCAAACTCGGCACATTCAGCACATTCAGCACATTCAGCACATTCAGCACATTCAGCACATTCAGCACATTCAGCACATTCAGCAGCTGTTCCAGCTGCTTTATATGCTTCACCAGAACACTGCATATGCAATTTCAAACTAACGATATATCATGTGCCTGCAAAACACCATAGTCATCACCAAATTGACCAATAATCTGTATTCCATTCGGCAAGGTCAAGGCAGGCAATCCAGCCATGGATGCAGGGACCGTAAAAACATCATCAACATAGCTACTGACGCTGGGGTCATAATCTTGTATGCTTGGGGGCTCGCCTACGCTTGTGGGTCCAAGGATGTAATCGCATCCCTGGGAGTTTCCAGGAGTGTTTGTTAAAACATTTTTCTGTTTGAAGACCGAATTGAACTCCTCCACCAAGTTCAGTCTGATTTGGGTAGCACGCAAGTAATGAGAACCTGAGCTGGACGAGAGGGTATAGTTTCCAAGAATAATTCTACGTTGAACCTCTTCTCCGAAACCTTGACCACGAGATTCCACCACACTTTTGGCATCGAACCCGTAACGTACACCATCGTATCTAGATAAATTGGATGCGGCCTCGGCCGTGCACAAGGTGTAGTAGGCCGGGATGGCTTTCTTGATGCTGGGTACGGAGACCATTTTCAAGGAGTGACCGTTATCCAACAAGTTCTCAAGTACGTTTGTCCATGTTTGAGTAACCTTGGGTGAAAGATCGGAGATGAGAAATTCTTCGGGTATTCCAAAAGTTAAGGATGTTTGTGAATCTGGCTTCAGGGGACGTAAGCTTGAAGGGAGGGATGTGGGGTCTTTGGGGTCGTTCTTATCCAAGACTTTGAATATGGTTTGTAACACTTTGGGATCCTTGGCGAGGATTCCTACCGTGTCCAAGGATTGGGCATACGGAACGACCCCCCATCTAGAGATACGACCGTAAGTTGGTTTGAACCCGTACACTTGGCAGTAAGCTGCGGGGAGACGGATAGACCCTCCTGTGTCTGTACCCAAGGAGAAATCGGCCAAATCAGCAGCCACGGCAGCAGCAGACCCCCCACTGGACCCACCACTTATGAGTGGAGCCGAGGTACTCTTGGGGTTGATTGTAGGGCCGAAGAATGAGTTTGTTGTTGAAGAACCCATTCCAAATTCATCCATATTGGCTTTACCGATCATCAGAGCCCCGAATTGCAGAAGGTGCTTTACCACCGTTGCATCAAAAGGACTGTGGTAGTTTGCGAGCATCCGGGAACCGCAGGTGGTTGGGTCTTCTTTGGTTGCTATGTTGTCCTTGAGGATGTAGGTTAGTCCTGGAGCTGTGGGGGGACGGGACGAGATTAATGCATTGTATTTGTCATGAGCTTTCAGCAAGTGACGTATGCATCTCATTGGATAATGATTGTGCGAACGAACGAACGAGCGAACGAACGAGCGAAGCGAGTGAGTGAGTGAGTGAGATTTTGTGATGAATAAAAGGTGATGAAGTAAAGGTGATGAAGTAAAGGTATTGATATAGATGAATCAATGGTGATTTATTAAGA
Source organism: Kodamaea lidongshanica (nom. inval.) (assembly GCA_030562865.1). NCBI lineage: Eukaryota > Fungi > Ascomycota > Pichiomycetes > Serinales > Debaryomycetaceae > Kodamaea > Kodamaea lidongshanica (nom. inval.). Next base: position 13,719 of record JAKUAJ010000143.1, read on the forward strand.
AAGAATCAATTGAATAGATTTTATTGAACAGATTTTATTGAACAGATTCTATTGAATAGACTAAACTGTTATACAAGTGATTTGACAAAAATACTCTGCGAATAACTATAAAGCCTAGTTGTGAAGATGAAAGAGCCGATTGTAGTGAAGCTTCTACGCCCACAAACTATTATCCAATTATCAAGTTATGAATTTTGCATTGTATAATAGATGTTTATCCATAAGACGTACAATGTGTTTAGCTATAATATATTAGCTATGATACATTTGCCATAATACGTATTTAACCATAAAGCTTGTGTATTCTTAGCACTTTTGTATCCATAAGACTTAATTCGCTATATTACATAGTTTGCTATAACGTATACGCTACAAGACTATTTAGCCATTAATTGTCATGTCCATCACAAGAAAATATAACGCTCGCCATATTTGCACCCAACGTTGCAAAAGTCTGTTTGCTCAAACAAAGTCTATCCGGTCTCACTCACTTTGGGCGCGAGATGGGGGTCAAACAAAGTCTGTCCGATACACTCGCTGGCGAGCTCAAGTTTGGTAATTTGGGTCGGAACAAGCGAAGAACGAGCGAAGCGAGTGATGAGTGACTAGTGATCTGTCTTTAAACTTTAAACTGTGATGAGTGAACTGTAAACTTGAACTTTGAAATGTAAGATTATAGATTCCATATTAAACGACATAAAATCAACATCTATTCATTCCACTTCATACCTCCAAACAATTGTAAAACGAAATCCACACAATTGTAAAACTACATCCAAACAATATACATACCCTCAGACTATTATTGTCAGTCTAACAGCAAACAGGTTGAATGACCAAACTATCATTGTAACTTCGTTGTATCTAACAAGGTAGTGAATATATATACCGCTCACAATGCTCGTTCACAATGCTCGCTTACTCACTCGCTTACTCACTCACTCACTCGCTTACTCACTCACTCACTCACTCACTCACTCACTCACTCGCTCCGCTCGTTCGTGAGTTCGTTCGCTCGTTCGCTCGACTCAACTTCACCCTCAGTTGAAAAAAAAATCACAATGAGCCAAACTTACCCATCGAAAGGAAAGACGCAGCTTGCGTTGGTAGCCAACTTAAAGGTTGCAATCGCCTCGCAGGTCCAAGGAGTGGTTTTCGCTGAGCCCAGCGAAACTGCTACCGGGCTCTTGCATGATAAACCTAGCGGGCTCTGTTTGGTGGAGCCTAATGCGGTTGTAAAATACTTGTGCAAGGAGTTTGCCACCAGCAAGGCCATTCAAACGGAAGAAACCACATTGTACGAGCTCCTCAAAAGCAACGGGGATGTTTTATCTGGTGCCAAGGAGATCTCGTTTGGTAAGGCGGAAACAACTGCTGAACAAATTATCCTTTTCGGTGCTCTTTACTCCTCCCTTAACAATACCGAACATGAATTAAGCGGTTGGTTTAAAGAATTCCAAAAACTCTCTGGAGTTCCAGAAGCTATTACCAAAGCCTTACAGGTTACCAAATTGGAAAGGGTAAAGGCAAAAAACACCGGAGATCAAAAGATTAAGCCAGGGTTCGTGGTGCAAATCCCACAAGAAATTCCAACCCCAAAACCAAACCAAAGAAACATCTTGATCACCTCGGCTCTTCCCTACGTCAATAACGTTCCTCACTTGGGTAACATCATCGGGTCCGTCTTGTCCGCCGACATCTACTCCCGGTACACCAAGAACAGAAACTACAACTCGGTGTACATTTGCGGTACTGACGAGTACGGAACCGCAACTGAAACAAAGGCATTGGAAGAAAAAGTGACTCCTCAGGAATTATGTGACAAATACCATGTCTTACACAGAGATGTGTACGAATGGTTCGAAATCGGGTTCGATTACTTTGGTAGAACAACCACAGAATTACAAACCGAAATCGCCCAGGATATCTTCACAAAGTTATACAAAAACGATAAATTGGAAGAAAAAACTACAGAACAATTGTACTGTCAAGAACACAAGGCTTTCTTGGCTGATAGATTTGTTGAAGGTACATGTCCTACCTGTCAATATGAAGATGCCAGAGGTGACCAGTGTGACAAGTGTGGTTTGCTTTTGGATCCATTGCAATTGATTAACCCTCGTTGTAAGGTTGAAGGCTCCACTCCAGTAGTCAAAGAATCCACCCACATGTACATCAAGTTGGCAGATTTGGAAGACCCATTGAAGGAATGGGTTGCCGACGCCAGTGAAAAGGGAGCATGGTCTAAGAACTCCAAAACAATCACAAACTCCTGGTTGAAGAAAGGATTGGACTCCAGATGTATCACCAGAGACTTGTTCTGGGGTACCAAGGTGCCATTGCCTGGATATGAAAAAAAGGTCATGTACGTTTGGTTCGACGCCACCATTGGTTATTTATCCATCACCGCAAACTACTTCAAAAACAAGTTTGACAATGCAGCAAATTGGCTCAACTGGTGGAAAAACCCAGAACAAGTGGACTTGTACCAATTCATGGGTAAAGATAACGTACCATTCCACACTGTTGTTTTCCCAGCTCAACAAATTGGTACTGGTGACAACTTTACCAAATTACATCACTTGAGTACCACCGAGTACTTGCAATACGAAGGAGGAAAGTTCTCCAAATCTCGTAACGTGGGTGTGTTTGGTAACAACGCCAAAGATACCGGCATTCCTCCTAGCGTATGGAGATACTACTTGTGTTCTGTGAGACCAGAATCCTCAGACTCCCAATTCTCTTGGGAAGAATTTGTCACCAAAAACAACTCGGAATTGTTGGCCAACTTGGGTAACTTTGTGAACAGATTGGTGAAATTCGCCATTGCCAAGTATAACGGTGTAATTTCTGAGTTTGACACCAAACACATTCCAAACTACTCCGCTTTCGAGGCTGACGTTAACCAAATTTTGGCCTCCTATATCGACAACATGGAGGCTGTCAACTTGAGAAAGGGTTTGGAAATTGCCATGGCCTTGTCCTCTCGCGGTAACTTGTTCTTACAAGACAACAAGTTGGACAACAGCTTGTACGACAACACCCCGGAGAAGTCTGACGCTGTTGTGGGTGTTGGTTTGAACTTGATTTACTTGGTGGGATCTTTAATTGCCCCATACATGCCTTCTACCACCGATCAAATCAACCAAGTTTTGAATGCCCCTACCTTGTCTATTCCAAACAAGTTTGAATTGATTTTAGAAGCTGGTCACTGTATTGGCAAGGCGCAGTATTTGTTTAAGAGAATTGATGAGAAGAAGATTGATGAGTGGAGACAAAGATATAGTGGAAAGCAGGTTTAGAATAGTGCGAAGCAGTACTATGAATAGTATAGAATTATATAATGAATAGTATAGTGTATGAATTTTATGAATAGCACAGTATACAAACTAATATGTATAGTATCGATGATTGAGTAGCCAAAACCTTGCGAGTGAGCTTCAACTTTAGCTTTGGTACATTTTTTGCATACAGTTTTTTGGGTCTTGATTGTACTCGTACCTCTTATTTATCTAAAAAGTCCATAGGTTGGAATAAATCAAGGGATAACTCGATCTTTAGAAGATGCAGTAATACTTTTGGGGGGCAAACCTATAGGTGCTGTATGTTCATGGTTGACTCACAGAAGAGACCAAGGCCTTACTCCTTTATGATACAATATTAACGCTGATAGTCTAGCATGGATACACGAACGCATTCAAACTCGATCTCTAGCACTCACACAGGCAAAGACTAAAAATTCAATGGAACGAATTCTCAGACAAGACACATTACACTTACAAATAGATTATCCTTAAAGTAAGAGTAGATATCTCTTGTAAACTTCTAAAGAGATGTTCAGTTGAAACGGCGTTAAATTCAAGGATATATTGAATATATGCTTCCAAAAGATCACTACACACGACCAAAATCCACTGAACTCAGATTCATTCACTCGCTACACTCGGATCCACTGAACTCAGATTACTCGCTTCGCTCTCTCGCTTAGTTCGCTCATAACGCTGCTCATAACGTTCGTCAAATACGAGTGGTGTAGCATGTGCAGGTATTCAGTAACAACCAAACACTCATATACCCACTACATTGATCTTTTTATGAATAGCCAATATATGGATCATCTCCACATATTCCCAACTTGACACAAATTCATGCAATCAATTCAAAGTGCGGGTCAAACATGACATGCGATCCGGGGAATCCCCGGATTCCGGGTGCGTGACCCGGAGAGTTACCAGTATAGATGCCATACCAGGGGTTCATCGACATGTAACAAGCCCATAGGAGTGATCGCCTATAACATTACCATACCTATCATCTTATAAACTCATATACCCCCGCTCCCTGGCCAAAAGTTGGACAAAAAAAATCGGGAGTTAAGGGGCACGAAACACTATATAAAGACCCCAGAAACCGCCAACTTTTCGAGTTCCGTTGAAAGAAAAAAAAAAAAAGAGGCTGCAAGAGAATGGCGATTCGGGCTGCAGCAGTTGGTTTATTGGCAGGACTCTCGATTCCACCCTTAGTGACGCAATTCTACCTCATACCCCAGCACATGCAAAGGTCATACGGGGATATCGACGCCCTTAGAAACAGCTTGGAGTTCCTCGGGTGGCACGTACGGCATTTAGAGGAAGCCCGTGGGTTGCCAGAGAAGGCGTGGTATACGCCTGATAGCATGTATCAGCATGGTTATTAGGTTTTGCATTATTCAGTTCTTGATTTTATTATAATATATGTGATATGACATGATGTAGGGTTCTTACCATTAGTGATTTGAAAGTGATTAAATGCGTTAGTTGATGTTAGAAGATTATGATTTGGAGGCGTTTTCGACATTATATGTGATATTTTTTGAAGTTGATTATTGGGATGTTGAATTGAGGTTTAGACGTGGTGGTTGCGAAAATCGTTAGTGCGGAGTCATATAAGCTGCTACGAAGCAGCATAACGAGTGAAGCGAGAATATATACGGAACAAACTGCTGCGAAGCAGCATAACGAGCGAAGCGAGAACATATTTGAACAAACTCCTGCGAAGCAGCATAACGAGCGAAGCGAGAACATATTCAGAACAAACTGCTGCGAAGCAGCATAACGAGCGAAGCGAGATACATAGCTGGAGTGACCTGCTGCGAAGCGAGATACAGTGAGTTGGTGAGTGAGTTGGTGAGTTTTATTTTATTGATAACTATGATTGCAATTGTTCAATTAGTTGGTTGCTCGTCCAACGAAATGTTAACACCAGACATCATCTAAAGTTGAGTGATAGCACATGTTCTTACAAAAACGAAGCGTACCATGAGATGTTGCTTTAAGCTTTCTCAACTTTATCACCCACTTTGTTTGGTTGTGTACGCTTTAGTCCATGCCACACATGCAAGTGAATACAAAATTCACAGCAATCATACACTACAAAATACATTTGGTGAGTAGATATCGATAAGGTGTACGCTTGATGATTTTCGGATCAATTATCAATTTTCCTATCAATTCCATTGGTGCAAGGACCCTGGCTTATAGTTTATCTAAATAGATGTGTCTTTGGTTTGCCTTACGTTGTAGAATGGTTACACCAAAGTTCAAGTTTTGGATCCAGCCAAAGAAGACCAGTATGGTTGAAAGACCAATATGGTTGTAATTGGGTAAAATAGTGCAATCGAAATATAGGTGGAACTTGTATAGCCCATAAAGTGTCGGAAATCACATGAACCCAAAGATAGCATTGTGGTGAGTAGCGAATTCTTTTGAACGGAACATTTCTATGATATCTATGCAAGAAATAGAAGAAATATAAAGGGAGGCTCTTTAGAGGGACCTTTAGAAAATTCACCAGTCCAAAGGGGGGGACCTTTAAAAAAATCACCAGTCCAAAGGGAGGGACCTTTAGAAAAAATCACTCGAGTTCCCAAGGGGGGGACCTTGGGAAATCAAAAGTCCCAAAGGGATAATAAATTATATCGTATATGAAGATCATAATAGATTATGATGTAAATGCTTGTTTTGTTGTGAGGCAGTAAAGTTGTAAGGTTGTATGAGTGAGTGAGGGTACGGCTGTGAGTCTTCAAGAATGTATTGCATAAATGTTGCTGTGATTCTATTATTGCGGTACGGTTCTTTAGAGGCTGGTTCTATTCACTAAAATTTCGCAGCCAAGCATAAAGGTTGCATGAGTTCGTGAGTTCGTGAGTGAGTTCGTGAGTTCGTGAGTGAGTGAGTGCTTTCTGACTGAATAAGAGAGTAATTTCTAACTAACTGACTGATTTTCAAACTTGCTTACATTTAGACATTCAACAAGACTTGCGTTGATTGGGTAATTCTGTTATACTATTCGTATTCATAAAAGTATATTACTCATAGCTCTGCTTCGCAGCAAATGATCGATAGGAATGCATTTGAAATCAAAAATCAAATCATACCAGCAATAAACAACATTTTAAGATGGTGAGAGCTCCCTAATAGTTTTTTGATTACATGTGACTAAATAGCTGGTACTAACAAATGCCCTTTGGGGATCTGTACTGGCTATTGATCTTGAATATGACTGCGAAAACATGTCGAGTTGAGGATTTAGCAACTTACAGCGTACCTGCCAGGTATCAAATTAGATGGTATCAAATAAAGACTTATTAATACATGATCTCATACATTACTCCTATTTACACATTACTCTTACTTTCACATCACTATCACTACTCATCACTACTCACCTCCATGCTTATAATCATTTATGCCTATGCAATCTCATCAATACACCCACCACTTCACCCACCATCTTCACCCACCATCTTCACCCACCACTTCACTCACCACCTCACTCACCATCTTCACTCACCAAGTCAATTTCATCTTGGGGAGTGATTTTGATATTTTGACTCTCCCAACTGTTTGGTTGGTTACTCTCACCTCCTGTGATCAGACGAATCAACCTATATTTAAAGTCCTTGGATTGTTTGTTGAAATCAAGTTTTTGTCTTTCAAACTCCGGAGTGTCTAACGAATGGCCTATGCTTTGTCCCACCCGGATCAAGGTCTCCATTGACGAAGCCGAGTTGTGAAGCAAGTCGCCATCGAATTTAAAGTTTTTAGATTCAAATAATAAAATGATGGTTGAGCCTCCAAACTTGAAGAACCCGATCTCATCCCCGCGTTGTACTGTATCCCCCTCCTTGACGCTGAGAACGGTGGATCCCACCATCATGGCTCCTACTGCCACCATCATCACCGTTCCGAAATCTTCCGTTTGAATCGGAACAATCACCCGTACGTTCTCCCCAAAAACATTCAACTCACTCCGGATGGCCATTGGATTCACCGTGTAATATTCCCCTTCAATGTATGAAATCTTTCCAATCACTCCATCCACAGGACAATGGAACCTGTGATAGTCTTGTGGTGCCAACCTGAAGATCCCCACACTACACAGGTTGTTTTGAAGAAGAACATGGTCTTCTTGATACTCGTTGGTACTTGTGTTCCCATTCAAGAGCTTGGAGATGGTAAAGTTGCGTCCTTTGATCCACAAGCTGGTGGCTTGGTCCACACTCTCAAAAGTGACACTCCGGCAGTCCGCTGGCGATACAACAATCTTATTGTTTTCCGGAGCCTCGTTGGGTCTTGCATCGGGCTTCAATGCTCGATAGAAAAACTCGTTGAAGGTCGTATAATTTTTAAGGTTAGTCTCAAGGTATTCATCCATGTTCAAGTTGTAAAACTTTGAAAACGGCTCAATGTCCACTGTCAGTTGAGGTGAGTCGAACTTGACACCTTGTTTAATGCTTAGCTTTCTCAATAAGTTCCGGATTCTTCTTGTCTTGGCCTTATCTAACCCATTGTATAACAAACGGATCCCCAATCTTACGTACACACTCATTTGCTCCTCCAATATGATTCCTGTCTGTCGATCTTGCACAAGAATGTTGGCGGAGTTTCCGCCCAACTCGTACTTGCCGTATGTTAATTTGATCAACACTTTACTGAACCACCTCTTGGTGGCCAATTGTGGGGTTGCAAACGACGACACGAGCAATTTGTTTGATAATCGCCAGTCTTTCAGAGGACATACGGCAAAATGAGTGATAATGTCTAAATCTTGCTTTTTACCGAGATGCTTCTGTGAGCATCCAGGACACTTTTCAAATTCAAAAATCTTGGAGTCTCTATTTTGGGGACTTGTAACGTGTTGCTCTAGCGCATCGATAATCACATCGTATGAAAGAACATCTCCTCCCCATGCCAGTTTACCGTTGTTGACGAATATTTGTGATACTATTTCATCACTGTTTACGCATCCGAAACTATCCAATAATGACATCAATTCGAAAAAGTCAAACGTAATTCCCTCTTCATTCAAGGCGTTTTGCTCGAGTAGAAGCTTCCAGAACTCTCTCCGTAAGGTCTCGTACGTTTCGAATCGAACCCGGATCTTGAGGGTGGGGTTGTATTTGCCAATATACTTTTCTTTGTCCATTTGAAGGGGTATATTGAGTGTTTGGAAATTGGCAGATGCTGACTGTGGTACCGTTTTCTTTCTTCTCGGAAGCTTAATTTTCTTTTTCAATGCAAGGGTTTCGGTTTCCGATTTATCTATAAAGAATTTGGAGTTTTTTGACCACGATATATTTTTCTCTGGTTCCGTATTCTTGCTCGATTTGTGAGAGTCGATGATATCCCGTACCGGAATCGAGCTCAGGGCAACGTAGTCATGGTATGAGAAGTGATCTTTGTCCAAAACGGTAAATTGAATGTCGAAATTCTCTTCGTGATCCAATATTTCAAATGCCAACAGCTCGTTGAATACTGGGTTCAAATTGTGATATTTCCACCCCGTACGGAACGTCTTGCGCCCAAACGCAACAACGACAAACGGATCCATATCAAAGGAGGTCCGGGTGAAATTCCTCAATGGGGGCAAGTCGCTGCATGATACTATATCAACGCTCAACACGCCCAAAACCCGTCTATTGCTGATTTGGAAGTTTTCTCTTCTTTGCTTTCGCTTTCTTAGCCGCAACTTTTTCTTTTTTTGTGGGATCGAGTCCATGAAGGTGTTGCGTTCCATTTCGGATTCCATTTCAGAGCTCGAGGGGTTTTCAGAGTGGCTTTCGGGTGATGATTCCGAACCTTCCTCCAAGTATGTATCCTCGGTATTTAATTCATTGCTTATGTCGTTGGTGTCGTTGGTTGTGCTTATGTCGTTGGTGTGGTCGGTTGTGCTTATATCGTTGGTTATAGTCATGTCGTTGGTGTCGTCAGTTCTGCTCATATCGTTGGTTATAGTCATGTCGTTGATGTCAGTTCTGCTTAAATCCATATTAATTTGTGGTGCCCCCATACTTAAACTGGCAATATTCAAAAAATCAATATCGTCAATTTCCACCTCAGTCTCCCCGCCCAGGTTGTCCAGAGAATCAATGTCGGAGTCGCGAACATCACCGATATCCGAATAAAATCCTTGGTCGTTTGGGTGTGTTTTTGTATCACTTTCCACCAAAGAGTCCAACCAAGAATCCAACATTGATTTGAGGTTAATATTTCTCATTTCGGTGGAGTTTACCGTTGAGAATTCGAGCACCCCGGAGTTCACCGTTTCTATTTTGAACGAAGGGATGTTGGAGTCTTCGTCCGTAGATTCTTTTGTTGGCTTGGTATCAATGGTGTGAGAGTCTAGCTCGAAGGAGGCCACGAGGGACCCTGTGACGAAGGACTGGTACTTTGTGTTTGAGTGTAACTTGTAAGATTTCATCTCTTTGAAGGGTTGGAAGGTGCTCTCGTGGTTAAACAAGTCATTTATGCATAATCGCAACTCTCCAAGAAAGTTCTTATATCTCTTGTGTTTGTCCCATATGGTCAATACCAAGGTCTGTGTGACGTCCCCCTTGTACAAAGGGATCCTTAGTTCCGTGTCCCAAGTGGGCAGAATGGTGCGGTATCTCCTGGACGTTTTCCTCTTGTGTTTATTCAACTGAGCCACGCATACAGGGTTCACCTCCAATCTATCTCCCACGTCCTGGGCCCCGTTTCGGTTCTTACCAACATACGGAAGCAAGTCCGAGGCACTATGGATGTTGACTTTGAGGTATAGGACACCGTGGTCTCCCTTTTGTCTTCTTGTTCCTTTCTTTCTTAATCTGGTAAACATGAAGGGTGTGATTTAAAAAAAATTCCGCTTGCTTGCAGTGATATGCTTTGTGATATGAATGTTGACTTGGGTTATGTGAAGGTAGAGGTTTTGGGGGTTGTATTTTTGATACTGATACTTGACATGAACCATTAAAGATTTTGCCGATTAGATCTGTCCGCAGTGTAGCATAGCCAATTGAATCTGGACACAAAACAGTAAAAACAGTCACTGGTTAATTATAGCAAACGGACATACAAACTGTCACTGGTTGATTATAGCAAACGGACATACACCTAGAGGGATATCCCAATGGAGATCCCAATGGGAAATGATTATATATTTTGAGATTGTATCTTGTGAATTTCATATTGGATTTATCCTACATTTAATAACCTTAATTATTAAAGTTAATCTGGGTGGATTTGTGGAGGTTGGTAAGAGTTGGCGAACCCAACCACAAAGCGAGCTTACTGAATACAAAGTTAAGCGAAGCGAGCAAAGCTTAATGGAAATAGCACTTTGAAGTTTATTGCGGTACGGGTCTTTAAAGGTTATTCAAACTAAAGATTTCAACTAAATGAACACATTACACATTAGTGGAGACCAAAATTCAAGGCCTTTTTTGCCTCTACGCTTTATATCCTCAATTCATCTATACTGCAATTGGTTAGTCCCTACACATATATGACTTTATTGTCACTTGTAACGATAATTTGTTAAAGTCATGGTATCGTAGCTAACTATATCATTTCTTTGTAGATCTTTAGAGGTTTGTTTCATTAGATATTTTTATTCTGATAGCTTCTTCTTTAAATGGAAATAGCTTTGGTAATATAAGGTTATGATTTTCCAAGATGTCTATTGATAAGCTTACTCTTGGCTATGACAATAATTTACAGTCACGAGCGAAGCGAGTGAGTGATTGAGTGAGTGAGTGATTGAGTGAGTGAGTGATTGAGTGAGTGAGTGAGTGTGTGAGTAGCGAACTTTGGCTGAGTGAGTGAATAAGTAGCGAACTTTGACTGAGTAACTAAGTAGCGAACTTTGACTGAGCAACTAATAAGCGAACTTTTCCTATCAAAAATAACGATTTAGTCACCAACGGTCACGACAACTTATGGCATGTACTCTGGCCCAAACCGATATCTTTGGCAAAAGCACTTACAAACGAGCGAAGCAAACACAAACGAGCGAAGCAAACACAAACGAGCGAAGCGAGTTTGTTTGATTCACATACACACATACACACATACACACACACACTCTCTCTCTCTCTCTCTATCTATCTCTCTCTCTCTCTCTCTCTCTCTATCTCTCTCTCTCTCTCTCTCTCTCTCTCTCTCTCTCTCTCTCTCTCTCTATCTCTCTCTCTCTCTCTCACTTTGTTCGCAACTCGGTTACTCAGTCACACTTTGTTTGTTCACACTCACTCACTCACTCACTCACTCACTCACTCACTCACTCGCTTCGCTCGTTCGCTCGTTCGCTCGTTTGTTCGTTTGGATTCGCTACTCACAAACTCACCAAATGTGACCATATGACACCTTGATTTAGCTAACTAGCTAATGTTCACAAGACCGACGACACGGAAATACTCTTTAATATGAATGAGTTTGAATATAGAGTACTTACACACTTTTCCATTCTTTGCAAGTATTTTCATTGGCTCTGTGACAGTGTTTGTTAGTGAGTGAGTAGAAAATTCGGTAGATTCAAACAAACGCTTCGCTCGTTTGTGTGTGTGAGTAGTAGCAAAAATGACTGAGTGAATATCAATGATTCCAGCAAGTGTAGCTTAATAATCTGGCTTCGCAAAAAGTTGCAGCCTAATAATCTTGCTTCGCAGCAAGTGTAGCTCAATTATCTCGCTTCGATCCAAGTGTAGCTTAAATATCTCACTTCGATCCAAGTGTAGCTCAATTATCTCGCTTCATACCAAGTGTAGCTCAACTATCTTGGTTTGCTCGTACGCTGCTTCGCAGCAAGTGTAGCCTAATAATCTGGCTTCGCAATGAATGAGCTTCAATGTTCTAATGGAGTTAAACTTTCAAAGTTTAATTCAGAGTAGTGATCCATCCAAAGAGTAGTTCTATTATTGCTTCTATCTGCAATTTCTACATTCTATCATTATATATTTATTAGCATTGTAAGAAAAATCTGTAGATTAACATGTTCGCACTCACGAACGAACGAGCGTAGGCGCGTAGCGAACTTTGACTGAGTGAGTGAGTAGCGAACTTTGACAGTGCGGTGTAACCAAATAATGGTCCAGTCAACCCTGAAAACAATAACGCTTAAAGGTTTGGTGGATGTGCGACGATAGCGATTTCTATCAAGTCGCTTCGCTCCGGATCTGCTTCGCAGCAGTTTATACATTCTGTTTGGTCGCTTCGTTCCAGTGCTGCTTCGCAGCAGTTTATACATTTTATCAAGTCGCTTCGCTCCTGTGCTGCTTCGCAGCAGTTTACGTTCTATTTGGTCGCTTCGCTCCAGAGCTGCTTCGCAGCAGTTTCGACATTCTATTAGGTCGCTTCGCTCCTGTGCTGCTTCGCAGCAGTTAATTCATTTTATTAAGTCGCTTCGCTCCAGAGCTGCTTCGCAGCAGTTTATGCGTTCTATCAAGTCGCTTCGCTCCGGATCTACTTCGCAGCAGTTTAGACATTCTATTAAGTCGCTTCGCTCCAGTGCTGCTTCGCAGCAGTTTAGACATTCTGTTAAGTCGCTCCACTCCAACCTTTGGGCTCTCATTTACACTTTATAACCTATAGCAAAATCTGACAGACACCTACATTTTGTAAAAATAATGAAATCACTTGTTCCCAAGTTCACTTTCGAATATCTTTTCCATTAATTTATTATATCACTACTGAATTATTCCCAACACGCATTCCCATAAATGATTTTTCTAGTGGATTAGTTTTGACTGTGGTTAGCTGGTTGAAGCTATTGTAATAATTGGGTTTTCCCGGCATGAGATTTCAAGTCACCTTCAAGGTTACTCCACAGACAAAACAATTCATTGAGATTGAACCAAGATTGCCAACTTGAAAGAGCAACAGATGTGCAAGAGCAACAGTGTGTAAGAGCAACAGTGTGTAAGAACAACACATGTACAAGAGCAACACCTGTGCAAGAGCAACACCTGTGCAAGAGCAACACCTGTGCAAGAGCAACACCTGTGCAATAGCAACACCTGTGCAAGAGGACCACCTGTGCAAGATCGCCACCTGTACAAGAGCACCACCTGTGCAAGATCGCCATCTGTACAAGATCGCCACCTTTACAAGAGCAACACCTGTGCAAGAACACCACCTGTGCAAGAACAACACCTGTACAAGAGCACCACCTGTGCAAGATCGCCACCTGTACAAGATCGCCCCCTGTGCAAGAGCACCACCTGTGCAAGAACAACACCTGTGCAAGATCGCCACCTGTGCAAGAACAGAAACCTGTGCAAGAGCACCACCTTTACAAGAGCAACACCTGTGCAAGAGCACCACCTGTACAAGAGCTCGATTAAAGACTTGGTAAATAATAAAACAATCTCACTCAGTTAACGACTCACTCACTCACTCACTCACTCACTCGCTTCGCTCGTTCGTTCGTTCGTTCGTTCGTTCGTTCGTTCGTCGTCGTTAACTCATCAACATATCCACCACCGTCTTCACACTCAACCTCATAATATCCGTATACGTTTGACCAGTCCCAAGAAACAAAATCGGAACATTTGTAGCCATCACCATGTTAATCATACTCCCAACCAAATCCCCAACTGTGTCAACTTTTGAAATAATAAAAAAATCGAGACTTCTCTTACTTCCAAATGCATTGTTAAAATTCGTAGCCTGTTCCACGGAGTCAGTCCCCACGAGAGCTTCACCAACCATGATAATTTTATTTGGGTTGGCAGCGTCACCAAACTTCTTTAAAGGCTCCATCAATCTATTATTAGAATGGGTTCTTCCAGCAGTATCAATCAATACGATATCATAATTCTGATCTGAAGCCATCTGAATTGCCAGTTTTGCCGTATTTATAACATGATCACCTCCACCATAACCTTTTTCAAAGATATCAATTTTGGCCGAATTAGTGTTTAAAGTCTGTAAATTCTTAACGTGCACTTTCAATTGTTCAACGGCACCGGATCTAAAAGTATCACAGGCACAGATAAGAATGCTCATATTATTTTGTAAGAACCAGAAGGCTAATTTTGCCAAATTTGTTGATTTCCCCACACCATTCACTCCAACAACACTAATAACATATGGACGACCTTTACCCTTATTTTTTTTGATGTCATGTAACAAGTCAGTAGATACGTTAGGAGTCAAGACCTTTGTTAACTCTTGGATTAAGGTATCCTTGTATAATTTTTTGGATACACTTTTTTTACCTTTCAAAGCATTCTTCACCTTATCTATTATGACGCTTGACATGGAAGGTGATACATTTTTAGAGATCAATTGATCGTTAAAATTCTTGGAAATGTCATCGATATTCACCAGACCTCCCAAGTATGAAGAGAATTTAGAGAAGAATCCATTTTTTTGAGGTGTGGATGATTCTTGTTCATCTTCACTATCATCATCATTCAATATATCTTTAATTTCATTCATCAATACAAATTCATTTTCTTTGACGAAAGCTGACTTGTCGATACTTATGCTGGTTTCTATGATTTGACTTCTATCTTCAACCATTGAATAATCAAGTGATTGATCTGGATCGACATCTTCCACCATTTCGTTACCATCCCATTTTCTCATTTTTTTGCCTGATCCGGCCACCTTCTTCTTCTGAGGGGTGGACACTTTGGATCCGCCCAAGGGAGTGGAAGCTCTAGACACATTTTGAGGGGTTGCCAAATGATTTACCGATTCCGATCTAAGGTTCATTAACAGGTTAAATTTCAAATCGATCATCTGCTTGAGCTTTTCTGGTTCGTCGTCCTCAGCCACTCTATTGAATATCTTTATGGCTTCATGAAGAAACTGCCTAACCATTTTGTTATCCACAGATCCCAAGGCATCAAAATACAACGCCACGTATAAATCATCTTTTTTGTAGCTGTAGAATCTTTTCCCATTTAATTTATTGGTGAACACTCCCGGCTCCAACTCCTCGTTTGCATCGTTAACTATATTGGATATGTACTCGTTGAAGGGGAACGTCTTGTTGTTGTACTTGTATTCAACCTTCCCTGAAGGTCTGAAGATGATTAATGACTGGGACATTTTTAATTATTACGTGTGATGTATAAAGACAAAAAATTTAAAAGAAAGAACGGACAAACTTTGGGGTTTGGATCATCAAAAAAGTTTCGTCACAGACAGGATTCGAACCTGCGCATGCAGAGCACAACGCCTGAACCGCTGATAGCAGGGCGTCGCCTTAACCACTCGGCCACTGGGACTTTATTGGGTGTTGTATAACTCGATGGACTTTGGTTGACCCAAGCTTCGGGTACAAGAGCGCTGAACTAGAACGT
>JAKUAJ010000143.1:29428-53801 GCA_030562865.1 Kodamaea lidongshanica (nom. inval.)
TTTTTGAGCCAGAAAGCTTGGGGATTAGTTGTGATTTATTTAGTGTTTAGGAACATTAATACAAGCTATTGTTATTATTGGTTATTGAGTTTGACAGTACTCACAGATAATACATCAGGAGACTCATTGAGATCTTAACTAGATTAAAGGGGACATTTAACTCGATATAGCTCAAACAGAGTTGAGGAGTTATAAAACATTGGGTGGGATGGGTTGTGGGGTTTTGTGCAGGCATAGATCGTCGGGTTGTGTTGAGCAAGAAACGAGTCAATGGTATGTTTATGACTGTAAATTGGTTGATGAAACTTACACCATGTTAACATAGTATCGTTTTCAAATTGATACATTAACAGACACATGTGAATGATGGTTTTTTTTAAATTTTGTATGATATTATATAAAAATTGGCCCCATTTATTACCACGTCTTTTGTCATTACAATGCTGTGTATGTGAACTTCCACATGATAACTGTCTATCGGAAAGCCTATTCCATCATTTTTTGTATCACCCAGTTCCATAATAGTGTGGTAATTTTTGTAGCAGTATCAAGCTTGAATTTGGTGTCTGATTGTCAGGTAGTGGTTTTGACTGAAGAGTATTGACAAGTATAATCCTACATGTACACCATATATCTACCCCAAATCGACTCCAATGTACATACTACATGATCATACTACATGTACAACCCCTCTACGAGAATCAAAATTTTATCATGAATAGTATAGTATATGAATTGAAATCACTAACAAATAAATCAAGGCTATTGCAATTGGTTTCACAGATGACGATTCTGGGTCAGTTTGGAGGCTTTAGAGCATGGAGGTTTATTGCACGAGTAATGACATTGTGGTGAGTAGATGCGAGTACAAGCGAATGTATGAGTGAGTGAGTGAGTGAGTGAGTAGCAAAAATGAGTTCGTTCGTTCGTTCGTTCGTGAGTTGCGAAAATGAGTGAGTGAGGTTTGTTCCGAACGTATAAGCTCGTCAGCTCGTCAGTTCGTGAGTAAGCAAACGCACACCCTCAGCAACGGAGAGTCGTTTGGGAGAATTAACCACGGACTTTTTGTAGCATTCGGAACATCAGCTTACGTTGAAGACCCACAATTGATATCAACCAAAAAACAACCAGCTATTGATAATCAATAGCTAATCATATCTAGCCCAAAAATAGTTACGTTTCAATGAAACCAAAATATGGACTTGTAGCCAGTGTCCTATTTGAAAAGATGTACATATAATGGAGATTACGAAAAGCTTCATGGTGACAGTGACTGGCACCCATTGGCCAACTTGTTTGATGGGTATTGTTTAACAAGTACTGCAAGCATCAGCATACGCACGAGTGTGGAAGTTGAATGTACAAGATAGAAATAATATACAAACGAGAAGAGTGTGAGTGGAGAGTGAGTGGAGGGTTAGCTGATTTGAAATTTTTATGATTTTGATTTATTCTATTGTCTGACATTGTAGTCACACCAGTATTCTTATGGCTGGTGATATAAGAGTTTTAGGATGAAATGTAGTTGGCCACGCAGTATTTGATATCGAGATAGAGATCAAACGAATAGTTCTGCGAAGCAGTACTATGAGTGCATGTGTGGGTTATTGAGTGAGACCTTGGACGAATAGAGCTGGCTCGTTAGTATTAAAGAATTTGCTACTCACTCAATCATAAAAATCATAGAGATTATTGAAATCACGAAGATTATTGAAATCAGCATTGTATTTACATACTTTACTTTTAATTCTACACAATTCACTACTCACACAGAGTTCGCTACTCAGAATTCGCAACTCACTCACTCACACAGAATTTCCTCACTCACACAGAATTCATTCACTCACGCACTTTGCTCGTTTTATTGCGTGCACCCATTCAGTATACTCAATGGACTTACCCAAACGGACTTACCCTAACGGACTTACCTTAACGGACTTAACCTAACGTACTCTATATCAATCAACTTATCTGATCAATACCTTAAGTATATTTCATTTTAGAATGATATTCAATCAGTTTGAATCAGTTTGAATTAATAGTTAGCGAATAGTGCTGCGAAGCAGTACTATGAGTGCTCGATACTCACGAACAAACGAACGAACGAACGAATTCGCTTCGCTCGTATAAACTCACAAACCCACGCCCTCGCTTCGTTCCTGAGCTGCTTTGAAATTCTCACTCGTTGGTCACTCACCATTTGCACCCAAAATCTCAACCATAGACAAGTTTTCTCGTTAAATCAAATTCACCGTCACTAAAGTAAACACCTTTGCTCGTTTGTAAGTTAACAAATTCTTTTGATTCGAGTATGATTATTATAAATATAAGACCAGTACCGCAATGTTACCAAACCTAATACTAAATGATATTTCAACTCGTCCACCTTGATGATGAAATTCGTACACTTTTTATACTCCTACTTCTCAATACTATTCATATCCTTTTACT
Organism: Kodamaea lidongshanica (nom. inval.); assembly: GCA_030562865.1. Lineage (NCBI taxonomy): Eukaryota > Fungi > Ascomycota > Pichiomycetes > Serinales > Debaryomycetaceae > Kodamaea > Kodamaea lidongshanica (nom. inval.). The sequence goes on from JAKUAJ010000143.1 coordinate 31,880, forward strand.
ATTCCTTCGCAGTACTATTCATATACTATACTATTCCTTCGCAGTATTCATACTGCTTCGCAACACTATTCGTCACGCACACACGACTCTAAGAAATTCAAGAGAACAGATCATGGCATACTACCAGCAACAGCAACAGCAACAAGGGGGAGACCCGCAAAACATGCAGTTCTATCAACTGAACTACGCCAAGTCATACCAGGTGCCTGTTGGGGGGATGGGAAACACCAACGCCATGGATAACCTACACGCAATGATGGGAGACTCCAGCAATGGAGGGTCGTTTGGTGCACATGAAGGAGAATTAACCACAGGACTTTTGGCAGCATTCGGAACATCAGGATACTTGGGAGAACCACCATTGTTGGAGGAATTGGGTATAAACTTTCAACACATCAAAACCAAGACTTTGGCAGTGTTGAACCCTTTGAATAGAAACATCACATCAGACATTATGGCCGATTCGGATTTGGCTGGACCTATTTTATTTGTATTATTATTTGGTTTACTCCTTTTGCTCGCTGGTAAAGTCCAATTTGGGTACATTTATGGTGTAGGACTTTTTGGTACGGTGAGCTTACATTATTTGTTTAAATATATGAGTAATGATGTTCAGTTAGATTTGATCAGGTCAGCCAGTGTGATTGGTTACTGCTTGTTACCGCTTGTGCTTATATCGGTGGTGGCTGTAGTGACCTCTTTGGACAATGTCTTTGGTTATGGGTTGAGTGCATTTGCCGTGTGTTGGTGTACATTTTCAGCTTCTGGATTTTTTGTTACGGTATTGAAGTTGCACAATGTAAGGACGTTGATTGCTTATCCATTAGCTTTGTTTTACTCTGTTTTTGCTTTGATGGCAATCTTTGTTGAAAAGACCAATGTTTAAGTAAGGGTGTGAGTTGGTTTTGGTGAGAAGGAAGGTTGGTGGTTTTGTTCAAAAGGGCACGAGTTGATGGTTTTGGTGAAAACGAAGGTTGATGGTTTTGGTTAAAGAATATAATGAAATTTCCAAGAGAGGTGAGTAATGATGTTTATAGTGTTAAGTATGAGTATAGTGATCAAGTATGAGTATAGTGATCAAGTATGAGTATAGTGATTTAGTCAAGGTATGAGTGATGTTAATTTTAATGAAATGAGTATAATGTGGATATAAAGAATGTGAATATGAATATGAATGATGTATTCATATTGATATAATCATATATATTCATATACATTCATATCAATATCTAATGGAACAAATCAATTTTCCTCCTCTCATACACAAAAAATGTTATGATTCCTTCAAGAGAATGCTTCAAGCATTTCATCACCAGCCCCATCTTCTACGTCAACGCCTCGCCCCATCTTGGCCACGCCTATTCGATGATCATGTGTGATGTGAGGCATCGGTGGGAAAAGATGAAGCCTGGGAACGAGTCCTTCTTTATGACCGGTACTGACGAGCATGGTCTCAAAATCCAGACGGTGGCCGAAAAGCAGGGTTGGGCAAATCCACAGGAATTGGTGGATTCGGTATCGCAAAACTTCAAATCATTGGCTCAATTGATCAATATCAACTACGACAGGTTTATCAGAACAACCGACCCGGACCATGTAAGCGTGGTGAAAGAGGTGTGGACAATCATCAACCTGAAAAACTTAATCTACAAAGGAACTCACTCCGGGTGGTATTCCCTCAGCGATGAGACGTTTGTGCCCGAGAACCAGATAGAAGAGGTTGCTGGTAAGATGATCTCCAAAGAAACCCGAAATGAGGTGATTTTCCAAAATGAAGAGAATTACTTTTTCAAGTTATCCGAGTTCCAAGGTGATTTGATCAAGCATTTCGAACAAAATCCAACCTTTGTACATCCACCCTCCAAGCAAGCTGAGTTGTTGAAAGAGTTGAAAGCATCCAAGTTACCTGATCTTTCTGTATCCAGACCTTCTTCTCGGCTTTATTGGAGTATCGGTGTACCCAATGACGACTCACAAAAGATTTACGTTTGGTTTGACGCTTTGATTAATTATATCACCGGGATTGGATTCCCTTCAACTTTTAAAAAAGACGGAGATCGGTACCTCTCTTCAGACTCCTTCTGGCCTGCATCCACTCATGTCATTGGTAAAGATATCACCAAGTTCCATTGCGTTTATTGGCCCATTTTCTTACTTGCAATGGGAGTCGAGCTTCCCAAACAAGTTGTGGTGCATTCTCATTGGTTGAAGGATGGTTTCAAAATGAGCAAGAGCTTGGGGAACGTGGTAGACCCGGTGACCACGGTAGAGTATTACGGTCAGGACGCACTTAGATTCTTCTTGATGGAATACTCAAACATAGAAAATGACTGCAATTACAGTGAAAAAGCCTTCAGCTCAACAAGAGACATGTTGATTGGTAAATATGCAAATTTGGTGACTCGTACTGGTGGCGCCAAATTCAACATAAGAAAGGCCGTGGAACTCAACAATCAAGGCAAATATCAAGGAATACGTCAAATGATTCAAAATCAAGCATTGAATCAATCCAAAGTGCAGGAAATCTTACATCTAGAATCAAAAATTTTATCCAAACTAGACACCATATACAAGTCCATGGATACAAAGATTTGCCAGTTTGACACCATGAAAGCCATTCAGGAATGGTGGAGCTTGATTGACACTACAAATTTGTTTTTCCAAACCTCAGAGCCCTGGACGTATAAAAATGGTGAAATTATCCAGAGCTACTATATCTTCTTGGCTGCCGAAGTGTGCCGGATTTCTTCGATATTGATTCATCCCATTGTGCCTGAATTGTCCAGCAAGGTTTTGGATAGATTGGATGTGCGTGGTCGAAGCTTTGAGTGGGTGAGGTTTGGGTGTGACGGGGACTATGGTGAGGGTGCCAACACCAAGGGACACAAGGTTCCCATGGAGAGGGTCAAAATGAGGGATGAGCAGTGACGAGTGGTGATGGGTGGTGACGAGTGGTGATGGGTGGTGATGAGTGGTGATGGGTGGTGACGAGTGGTGATGGGTGGTGACGAGTGGTGATGGGTGGTGATGAGTGGTGATGAGTGGTGTGATGAGTAATGTGACGAGTAGTGATGAGTGGTGTGACGAGTGGTGACGAGTAGTGACTTTAGGCAATGCATATGTAAATAGAGGTCTAATGGAGTTGCGTAGTTTACGTTCATGGTGATGCCAACTACAAGTGACATTCAACAGTGGCAAATGGATGAAAACGTGATATAATTCGTAGCAATTAGTTGCTGAAATTGATGATAACGATTCAAAAATACATTTGGCCAAAGATGCTTTGGTTTCCAAAAAAAACATTCAACTGCTCAAAGACAAACTCACAGACAAGTAGTCAAAAGCTCACAGACACATACTAACAGACACATACTAACAGACACATACTCACATACTCTTACTCACAGACACATACTCACAAACTCGCACTCACACTCACAATCTCACACTCACACTCACACTCACACTCACAATCTCACACTCACACTCGCACTCACACTCACAATCTCACACTCACACTCACAATCTCACTCGCTTCGCTCGTTCGTTCGCTTGTTCAATCACAAGTGAGGTACGTTAAGACAAAAGAACGCTAAATAGAATACGAGTGATCTTGTTTCAATAGTTTTCAGATACTGTAAGCATAATAATCAAGGTATCACTTATTTGCCCTTGCATGTTTATTGCCAATGTAAATGCCTCCATAAAATCGTATATGGCTTGACCAGCAATCAGTGCGCACGAAGGTCGTTTGAACCACCGAAACATCTTTGGTTAGACTTTTAAAGATCTCGTCGTGAATCTGGAAAAGTCCGTTTGCCTTTTTGATTTAAGGAATCGATAAGTTTGCAAGTTTCAAACTCAACTTGGTTATGGAGTATTTTCAAATGATATGAGCGTTTGTACGAATTATATCGTACTTTTGAGAATTACATAGCAAACGATCGAGCGAAGCGAGTGAGTTTGTGAGCGAGTCTTTGAGTGAGTGAGTGAGTGAGTGAGTGCGTGAGTGAGTGAATGAGTTCGGGAGTAAGTTCGTGAGTGAGTGAGTGCGTGAGTGAGTGAATGAGTTCGGGAGTAAGTTCGTGAGTGCTTGAGTGAATTAAAATACAAGAAAATGGTTACTCACTCACTCACTCACTCACTCACTCACTCAAGACCATGATGACTATAAACATGATGGTAATTATTCCTATCAAGATTGAAACACCTACATGACAAAGTACAATGCTGTTTTTCTGGGACATTACTGTCCGCACTTGAAGTGAACAAGTATGAGATAAATAGTGAGTATATTGATAAGACAGTTGCGAAGCTTACGAGTCAAATCTTCTTGAAAGTTATTTAGTTATTTAAATACTATGATGCATATCATTGAAAGTAATGACATTTCAAAGGTTTGCATGGAACACTACACGCAATGGCTGTGTATTCCCACTCGCAGTCGTTACCAGAAAAGCATACAGCCAATTGTGAAAATCACAGTCAAATTGTAGGTGCAAACTACAGTTTAATGCTTAGTTTAGTTCCATGCTTGACCATAAGTGATTAGGTTCATTCCATTCTTGCTTATCCATAAGTGCTTAGGTTAGTTCCATGCTTGACCATAAGTGCTTAGGGTAGTTCCATGCTCGACCATAAGTGCCTTTTGTAACGCCATTAGTGTATTCACAGCTTGTTTTTATAGAGTACAGAAAAGGTGAAACTGGAACCAGCACCAAGCGAGTTACGTTTTGAGATGGTTAGCGAAATATAAGCGTACAACCATATCCGTACCAACATATTCGTACTGACATATACTTACAAATACATTCATACAAACATATCACCATTCATATATCTCAATAAGATCCTTGAAATTTGCTTCCCAAACTAAACACCCATACTTTTTGATATCTGCAATCTTAGTATAGTTTTGCATAAAAGTTTCACAAATAATCTCTTGTCAGCTTGTCTCTCATTTTGAAATTGTATTAACCTACATCAACTAAATGTCAATACCTTAACCTCTATTAACTTCAAGCCTGGTTTATATATAGATTATAAGCCTCTGCTGCGCCCACAGAAAATGGCTGCGAAATCGCCAAAAATGACCGCGAAATAGCCAAAAATACCTGTGTATTGACTGCGAAAAGGTTGCACTCTACATATATAACAGAGCCAGGACCCAAGGAATATCACTATCAAACATGCAATTCAACACTACAACTTTAATTTCTTTGGCTGCTGCCATTTCTTCTGTCACTGCTAGAGCAGCCCCAGTTACCCATGACTCTCCCGAAGGTCTCATTTATCGTGCTGAGTTTAAGCCATCCAACGGCAATAACATCCATGGTATCGTGGACTTTTTTGGTTTCCAAAACGGTTCCTTGGGGGTCAAGGTTGATGTTAATGGTTTGCCTGAAGGTGAAGAATTCCCATACCGTGTACACGTTAACCCAGTTCCAGACTCTGGAGACTGTTACTCCACCCTTGGTGACTTGAACGTTTTTGATGGGTTTACCCCAGGGAACCCAGACGGTAAGAACGCAAAGAATGCTGAAAAGGAAATTGGTGATTTAGCCAGCAAACATGGAAACTTGAAGGGACCATGGTTCCATCAAGAATACTTGGAAAGATATTTATCGGTAAATAAGCTTGACCCTGCATTCGTTGGTAAGCATTCATTGGTTATTCATGATAAGAATGACAACAGACTTGCTTGCGCTAATATTATTAGAGTTCAAGGTACTGGTCCAGCTGATTTAGATGCTGCAGATGCTTCTTTAATTTCAAAGTCTGTTGATGTGGCTTCCACATGGGCTTCCACCAGCACATGGGCCTCAACATGGGATGCTTCTTCTACATGGGATTCTGCAAAAACTTGGGATGCTACAAAGACCTGGGACGCTTCCTCCACATGGGATGCTTCTTCTAAATGGGACGCCTCTTCAACCTGGGCAACATACACCTCCACCTCCACCTCCATCTCAACAGACTCCAATTGCGACTGTGCCAAATATTGGGAAAAGTACAATATGCCAGCAAACTGGGAAAAGTATGCCAAGCCATCCAACTGGGAAACCAGTTACATTACTGCTTCTGCCACCTATGCACCAGTTGTTTAGCAAAAGACTTTATTCAAGTGACTTGATGGGTGCTTGATATGGAGATAGATGCTCCATATGAACTTTATAGAGAGCTGTGCTCATGAATAAATGAATAGTATGATAAATGTAGAGAGAGTTTCGGAAGCCAATCTGAATTTTTTGGAGTATTTGAGTATGAAGAAGGTTTGTTCCATCTGAAACGCAATATACTTATAAGTGGTACTTGTGGAGCTCAAACCAGCTTCCCAGAATAAGAATGGTTAAACAAAAATTTGGACGAGGTTCAAATATTGTTTATTATTCTGTTTAGTTATACGTAAGCTGTTTAGTTATACGTAAGCTGTTTGGATGTTTTATAAATTAGCAACCAGCCAAATGTACAAAATGATTAAACTCCACAACGAGATCAGAGAACTCCAGAGCGAGATCAGAGAACACCACAGCGTGATCAAAGAACACCGCGACGTGATCAAATCTCTCATTTGAAAAGATCTGAGAATAATGACGTTGGTTTAGGCTTTCTTTCTCAGGCAAACTACATCTTTTCACCTGCCTGGCATTGCCCAATAATGGAACAAATAAGCGATTGAGCGAACAAATAAGCGATTGAGCGAACAAATAGGCGATTGAGCGAACAAACAAGCGATCGCGCGAACGGACGAGCGAACGATCGAGTGAGTAGAGAATTCTTGAGCGAGTAGCGAAATACGTATATGAATATGAATGTAAATATCTACATATAATGTCATCAGTTTTGCAAGACTTAAGGCCGCCTCCAGATTGTCATTTGCTAGTTCAATCCCACATTTTCTTTCAAAGAGAGTATTGAGTCAATTCCAGGTTACTTTTATTTAACGTTTTTCATTATAATCAGATTTAAAAGTGGTGAGTATTTGATGATACTGGCTAATGGTAACTGGCCCTGCTCTTTATTCCATAGTTTAAGTCCTATGCTGTTAACCCTTGCTTTGGTTTAGCACTCTTGTTCCACATTAATTATTACAATAGCTAACGGTTTTGCAGCATAATTATACATAAAACAAAAGGATACATGAAACAAAGGTAATATATTGGGGATATTGATTACTCGTAATGCTTTCAATCAGTCAAATTAATTAATATGCACCTACACTTACTGCCAATCATTCACCGCGATAATCATATTTAGCTGCGAAAAGTTGAACAATCCAATTGATACATATACTCACTTTGAAAGCTCACTTGAGTGATTTAAACTACATTGTCATTGGAATCATTCATGAAATCTCTTTAAAATCACTCACAATGAAACTTCTCAATTATTACTCTCTCACCCAATAGTCAATTACACGTGACTATATACAAGGTACGACATGGGATAATGGCTGCAAAAACACCAATACCTTCACTGATTGCATAGTCCAAAGCTTAATCATTTCCAAATAAACACGTTTACGTACATTGAGATGTCGCTCAACATCAATCCATAGTCAATAGTTTACCCACTAGTCCAAACTATCCTCCATTTCAGTCATTCTACACATCCCCAGACAAACTACACCTCAATAGTGTGAAAAAACCATGTAGCATAGACCAAGTCACCAACAATCGAACAAAAAAAGTACCCCACCAAAATAAAATCAAGACAAGCCAAAGCGTCTCATACATTCAATGATTGCTCTTTCCAAGAGGAAACCAAGAAAACACACTAAAAGAAGCTGGGGAACGCCTGGGACGAAACCATTGGACGGGTCGTTAGAGGTTTTCCACTCGTTGAGAAACACTCAAAAAAAAATACAAAAAAAAAAATAACAATCCAGGACAAAGACTTGGGTTAGGGAAGTGAATATATCGGAGTGTTTGAAACGTTAATCAACCTGCCGGGACCAGTGAATCAGCCCATATAAAAGCTTCATCGAACAAGTAATTAACAGACTGTATACGCAGCAACGTAATTGGCAGATTGAGACAATAAAGCGGACAAAAGAAGAATGCCCAGACCAGGGAGACATATAATCGATGACGACGACGAAGACATGGGAGAAGGAGCAAGCAGATTACCCCCAAGAAAGAATCGGGGCAAGGTTCCTTCATACAACGAGGAGGAGGATGATAGCGAGGAGATGGGGCTCGCTGGTGAGGAGATTGAAGATGAAGAATTCAACGAAAACACCACCAGCAGCAGCAGCAGAAGAAGCAAGAATCTGAGACTCCGGAAAGTAGCATCCAAGGCGTCGGATGACGACGACTTCTACGAAGAGGAGGAAGGAGGGTCGGACGCGGAGGACAAACTCTCGGAAGAAGACGAGTTTGCGGAACAATACGAATTGGAAAACAAACGCAGAAGAGAAAGAAACTTCATTGCCACCGACGACGAAGATGAAGGCGAATACAGATACCACACTCGCAAACGTAAGAGACGAACCGCGTCCAGAAAACCATCGCCTGCAACTCACCTAGACGATGAATACGACGAGGAGGACGACATCCAAAAAGAAATCGCCGAACTCTACGACGAATCACCCGTAAACAACACACCACTAAAACATAAACTAAGAGACCGGGTGCAAAAAGTCGACTACACAATCCCACCGCCATTATCCTCAGAAAACTTTGGTGCCTACAATAACTCCACCTCGGTCAATGCTTCAGCAGAAAGACTGAGAGGTCGCCCCAGAAGATCAAACATCACCAAAAATGATTACAGAAGAATCCTATTCCCAACTGCAGGCCCATTTGGAGGAAGTGACGTCATTTCTCTATTTGGTACCAACATACCACCCGGGGGGCTTTCACTAACCCCCGGGATGCCCAACGACTCCACACTAACGGCCATTGGTCAAAACTTGAGTGATTCCGACTCCTCGGATGATGAAATCGCCCCGCTCAATGGCGAGGCCACGGTGTCCAAAAAAGACCCCAAGAAATCACACCCAAACAACTATCTGATGGTTTCCGGAGGCATGGCTGGGCAAGCTCCATCGTTGATCAACTCAGCATCGGCAGCAAAAGGTAAAAAAAATACTCTCAGCGACACCGACCCCTTGGGTGTAGACATGAACATCGACTTTTCGGTTGTTGGGGGCTTGGATAACTACGTGGACCAGTTGAAAGAAATGGTTGCATTGCCGTTACTCTACCCGGAACTTTACCAAAACTTCAAAATCACCCCACCAAGAGGTGTGCTTTTCCATGGGCCCCCAGGAACAGGTAAGACATTGATGGCCAGAGCCTTGGCCTCGTCATACTCCACCTCAGACAGAAAGATTACATTTTTCATGAGAAAAGGTGCGGATGTGTTGAGTAAATGGGTTGGGGAAGCGGAAAGACAATTGCGTTTGTTATTCGAAGAAGCCAAGAACCAGCAACCATCCATCATTTTTTTCGATGAAATCGATGGGTTGGCCCCCGTGAGGTCCTCCAAACAAGAGCAAATCCATGCGAGTATCGTGTCGACATTGTTGGCATTGATGGACGGTATGGACAATAGAGGACAAGTTATAGTTATCGGAGCCACCAATCGACCCGACTCCATCGACCCCGCCTTGAGAAGACCTGGGAGATTCGATAGGGAATTTTATTTCCCATTGCCAGACATCAACTCCAGAAAGGAAATCTTAAAGATTCACACCAAAAAATGGGAACCTCCGTTACCCGATGCTTTTGTGTCCAAAATTGCCGACCTCACCAAAGGATATGGTGGTGCTGATTTACGAGCATTATGTACGGAAGCGGCATTAAACAGTATTCAAAGAAAGTATCCACAAATTTATAAATCAAATGATAAATTGAAAGTGAACCCTAAACTGATCAAAATCATCGCCAAAGATTTCATGAGAGCATTGGAAAAGATTGTTCCATCAAGTTTAAGATCAACGTCTTTAAATTCATCACCAATTCCACCACATTTGGAATCACTTTTAAAGGGGTGCTTTGTTGAAATTAAAGATAAACTTAACAATTTGTTACCCAATTCAATCCATGTGGAAGGTAAAAAGAAAATCACCAATTTGGAAGATGCCATGTATTATGACCCATCAGTGAACGATGAAGATGGAGGGTTTGGAAGACATGAACTCTTGAAGAATTTAGAAAATTCACGAGTTTGTAAACCTCATTTATTGATATGTGGATCTGCTGGTAATGGTCAGCAATATATTGGATCAGCCATTTTAAACTATTTGGAAGGTTTTCAAGTACAATCTTTAGATATGGGTAGTTTATTTGGAGATGCAACTCGAACCCCTGAACTGGCTGTGATTCAAGCATTCGTTGAAGCCAGAAGACATCAACCATCAATTATATTTATACCAAATATCGATGTTTGGTTTCTGGTTGTACCATATTCAGCCAAAGCAACCTTAACCAGTTTACTTCGAAACTTGAAAAGTAATGAAAAGATATTACTTTTAGGAGTGTCTGAATGTGAATTTGATACTTTGGATATGGATATCAAACTGATATTTGGTTATAAGAGTGAACAAAATACTGTACATTTGAATAATCCAAATAATATGGAACGGTGTAAATTCTTTGAATCATTGGAAAAGACATTGATGATGAAACCGTACGAATTTATTAATGACTTGGAGAATAGACCAAAGCGTAATGTTAAAGAGCTTAAAATCGTGAAAAATACCAATAATGAACAAAATGACCAACTCGACAAGAAGAAACTAAAAGAAATTGAGTACAATGATACTAAATTGAAAAATCTCTTGAAAATCAAATTGGCAGGATTGATGGACCTCTTCAAAAATAGGTATAAACGATTCAAAAAACCTGTTGTTGATGAAAACCTCTTGTACCATTTGTATGACCCTAGTGTATTGGAAAACCCATTGATTCCATATGAAGTATTATACGTTAAATCGGAAGACCCAAAACAAGAAAATATGATCAAAGAAGTAAGTACCGGAAAATACTTTCACAACATGGATTTGGATATCATTGAAGAACGATTATGGAATGGATTCTACAGTGAACCTAAACAATTTATCAAAGACATTAAAATGATTGTTAGAGATTCCATCACATTAGGAGATAGAGAACGCCTTTTGAAAGCAAATGAAATGTTAACCAATGCTCAATTCGGCGTTGATGACTTTAGTTCACCGGAATTTGTAAAATCATGCAAAGAGGTTAGAGAACGTGAAATTATAAAGCAAAAGAAAATTTTGGAACAACATGAAAAATTAACAAAAGAATATAATGAAAAAATGGCGGCTGCTAACGAAGCTGCTCAAAAAGCTGCCATTTTGGTTACTGAAGCCACTGATGAAGTTCAAGATTTTGGTGGACCAGTGACTGTGGAGGCTTCTGAGAGTCCTAAAGAGTTGTTAGTGAAGATTAAAAGTGGTAGTGGCAGTGAACATTCAAGTGGTAATGAGATTGGCAGTGCCATTGGTAATGACATTGGTAATGACATTGGTGATGAGAATGGGCATTCAAATGTTGGTGAGTCAATTTCTGATGAGTCTCACCCAACTAATCTCCCTATAATAAATGGTGAAAAACAAACCAATGAACCTGACTCAAACGGTGCACTCAAAGTTCATGAGATGATAGATTCACCAGTGACAAATCTGGTTACCGAATTCAAAAACAACATTCAAGATGTTATAGAACAACCAACATTTAACCAAGAAACCACAAAGACATTCAAGGAAGTGGACTCCGAAAAAGTGTCGGAGGTGGCGATGGAAATTGACATGAATGAGGCCACAGACTCAGAGTCTGATTTCGAGGAACTTGAAATTGACAAAGATAGAGAATTGATTATTCCATCATCTGTCACGCAAGTTCTCCAGAAGGACTTGATTACAGCCACGCACAACTACAGCATTGAAAAGTTGGAGATTGTCATGGCCAAAATGATGGATATAATATGGAAGGATAGAGGGGCATGGGATAAAACGAAAACTGTTGAGAACTTGTCCAAAGCGACGAATGATCTTGGACATACCATTGGATAGGTTTGTAATATATGAGTAATCGAACGAGCGAACGAGCGAACGAGCGAAGCGAGTGAGTGAGTGAGTGAGTAGCAGAAAACGAACGAGCACCGCGAGTGAGTGAGTGAGTAGCAGAAAACGAACGAGCACAGCGAGTGAGTGAGTGAGTAGCAAACTCTTTTGATTCGAGAGTAATTTTTATGAAATCAATACTATTTATGATGTCTATGATGTCTATGATGTCTATGTCTACGATGTCTATGATGTCTATGATGTCTATGTCTACGATGTCTATGATGTCTATTGACCTCCATGACTTTACGTTTTTTGATCTCCATAACTTATACGTTTCTCATGGCTTTACATTTTTTAATCTCCATAACTTATACGTTATCAATTATTAGTATCAACTCTCAATATCACTTCTCGTTAATCACTAACCATAACTGGCTTCCCCAGATATAATTTACATTTCCAATCTTGACATTAATTATACAATTTCTAGTTCCTATTTCCTCAGCTCTTTAATATCCTATAATACGCTGCATACATGGGCAAGTCCCATTGCTAAGCTGACAATTTCATCTAGATTTTCCAACATACTGTAGAATAATCCTCAGCAGTTCTCTCTGGGCTAATCCTAAGCAGTTCTCTCTGGGCTAATCCTCAGAAGTTCTCTCTGGGCTAATCCCCAACAGTTCTCTCTGGGCTAATCCCAGCATTTCTCTCTGGGCTAATCCTCAGCAGTTCCATCTCTTGGCCTGTAAACCACATTTTGCTCCTCCAAATCACTAATCACATGAGGAGGTAACTTCCCGTTAATCTTCACGGCGTAGAGCCCCGGTACAAACGAGTCAATTCTTAACCAACGAGCCACCCAGGATTTCTTGTTGTCCTCACCCAACGCAACCAAGCCCTCGAAGGATGGAGATGTGCAGTCCTGAACCTGGCCCTCCTCATTGTCTTGGAAATGTATGACACTCTCGCAATTAGGACACCCCTTTTCGACAAAGTGCCTGTACGGTTGGATGATTCCACACAACATACATGCTCTCTCTGTTCTGGACGACATGTGGAGCCTGTAATTTGTTTGATATTTCTCTCACGCGAAATCTTTAGGATAGGAAAGCATTTTTCATAAAAAATCCATGGGCTTTTTTGGAGGCATTGGGATACTAGGAAGTGCTTCCATAGCACGATCTAGTTTGATACCAGGAAGCGCTGTCATAGCACGATCTAGTCTGTTTGGGCTCGCTGTTCGGTTTGGTGGGGTTTCTAGGAGACAGTATTCCTTTGATACACATTTAATGGTGGAATCAATGGCCGAGACGTTACAAGCAGTACATACCTATTCCGGACTTCTGTGGTGGGTATTGATACCTCTCACCACATTTGGATTAAGATCTATATGGACTTTACCATTAGCTATATTACAAAGAAAAAGACTTCAGAAACAAAATGAATTAAGACCAATCGTTAGTGCCATGAACCCAGTGCTCAAAGTGAACCTTGCAAGACAAGTTCAACAAGCTAAAGCGAAAGCTAAAAATGCAGGCAATCAAGAGCAATCGCCAGAAAATTATCTAACAATAAACTCACCTCTAGCATCCATGAAATACGAGGAGATTCTTGTTCTCTCAGCAAAGGAAACAAGAAAGAGACAGAAAAAATTATTCAAAGACCATAACGTACAAATTTGGAAAAACTTTGTATTACCTGCATTTCAAATCCCCTTATGGGTTTGCATGTCCTTAACCATGAGAGACTTGAGTGGTTGGTCCTCATGGGATAAATTGGCAAACAAACCTTTGGATCCCACTTTGTACAACGAAGGTTTACTATGGTTTCAGGACTTGACCGTAATGGACAATTTGCATATCTTCCCCATAGTGCTAGGGGTAACTGCTCTTTGTAATGTGGAATGGACATTTAAAACATTAGCATTGCTGAGCTTAACTCAAAAGCGTAAATTAAGGCCCACTCTCACTGATGCCTTATCCAATCTTTCCCGAATGACGGTGGTTTTTTTGATGGCAATCTCGTTGCACGCCCCAACTGCCTTGACATTGTATTGGTTGAGCTCGCAAGTTTATTCATTGATTCAGAATGTTTTTCTTGATTTGTTGGCTCCGATAAGTTATACCCCGAATAAGAGATTTGAGTATAAGGGTGTTTCGGGGGGGTTGAAGAGTGTTTTAGCGAACGAGCGAACGAACGAGCGAACGAACGAGCGAACGAACGAGCGAAGCGAGTGAGTGAGTGAGTGAGTGAGGGCGTGAGTGAGTGAGTGAGTGAGTGAGTGAGTGAGGGCGTGAGTGAATGATTTTGAGTGACTACCTGAGTGAGTGAATGATTTTGAGTGACTGCCTGAGTGAATGATTTTGAGTGACTGCCTGAATGAATGATTTTGAGTGACTGCCTGAGTGAGTGAATGATTTTGAGTGACTGCCTGAGTGAATAACTGAGTAATGATATGAGTTGGATAATAAATAATTAACGCAAACAAGTTGATAATAACGCACACAAGTTGATGATGAGTGATTGTTTGTTCTTTTTGGTGCAGCTACACATGTCCATTGCTCAATTTTTATTCTTTTGTCCTTAATGAATCACAGTATCCATCAGCTCAATCCCAACACATGGCAAGCTACGCTAAACAAACATGGACAATTCAGAAGAATATCTGGTTTTGTAAATAATGTAAATATTAATGTATATACGTTCAGTTAACGATTAAAGCAAAAAGGTATAACGAACGAACGAAGCGAGTGAGTTTGTGAGTGTGAACGAAAGAACGCACTAACTCGCACTCACGAACGCACTCACGCACGAACTCACCCCCTCACTCACTCGCACTCATTTGAGAGCAAAATATCATGTTATGCTTGGAACATATCACCTCTTGAGTGTGTTTGACGGTCCCTTTGCTTTCAACAATTTCACGTACTGTTTCCCTATGCTTTTCCATCAGTTCGCTATGGACCGAGCAGTCTTTCAACCAGCAAAGTCTTAAGAAGAACTGTTATATATAACTTTATAATCTCTATGACATGTACAAATCAATACAATTCGTTTCAAGAATACTAATTTTGTCAATACAAACCAGTACACTGTCAATTGGGATAAAATCGTAGTTGCAGCCACACGAAATAATCTGGACACTTTTGAGTAGTTTTCGTTATTTTCCGAACGAACGAACGAACGAGTAGTGCTGCGAAGCAGTACTATGAGTGCTTGATATTCACGAACGAACGAACGAACGAACGAGCGAAGCGAATGAGTGAGTGAGTGAGTGAGTGAGTGAGTGAGTGAGTGAGTGAGTGAGTGAGTGAGTGAGTGAGTGAGTGAGTGAGTGAGTGAGTGAGTGAGTGAGTGAGTGAGTGAGTGAGTGAGTGTTAGAATTAGCCTAGCGCAAACTAGTCCTATTAGGTAACTATAACTTCGATGCTTTTATTATAGGGATAATGCTGCCTTATATAATGTTCACAAATAGGAATATATATGTTGAAACGTGTCTTCTTTAGTATTGTGGTACTAAGTTGCATAAGCAACCACGTAGTACTAAGTCGTACACCTAACAGTGAGTGAGTGAGTGAGTGAGTGAGTGAGTGAGTGAGTGAGTGAGTAGCGAAAACGAGCAAAGTGAGAGACTGCATGAGTGAGTGTGAGTGAGTGAGTGAGTAGCGAAAACGAGCAAATGAGAGACTGCATGAGTTCGTTCGTTCCTTCATTCGTTCGTTCGTTCGTTCATTCGTTCGTTCGTTCGTGAGTACTGAATTCCTCGTTTTTCGAGTCAGTAGTGAATTCTCTTTGTTGTTAGTCGAGCAGTAGTGACCTCCTTCGATAAAATATAATCTACCGATATAATTCTTTTGATATGAACGAAATGTTTAGCGTATGGATGTGAGAACACATACAATTGAGGATGCTTAACCTTATCATTTTGAGAAGGCAAGAGTCATAAGTCGAATGTTAAGAATATGATTCAATAAAGAAACAAAGAAGCAAAGATGTTTAATAATCGACATTCACTTGTTATCTCTCACTTCGCTCGTTTTCTCGCTTTTGGTTGCAAATACACCGATAATGCCATCCATTATTTCATTCACGAAAGCGACATTACTATTGCAAAGCTGATGTTTGTTGGCGTTGTTCTTACTCTTTACACTTTTGGTTTCATAAGTGTGTTTCACACTCAATTACACATACAACACCAAGTCCCTATATATTTCCTGCATCCACCACTAGGTTCATGACTGTTATCGTATATACATTGGACTGTATGGTTGAGGCTGCTTATTCATAATTGAGTACCAGCAGCAAAATACAAATGAGCATTGGTATTGTATTATTGCAGCACTCGTTTTGTTCCAATGAGATTTTGAAACAAAGTGATTATAGATATAATAGAAGTTATAGAGGTTAAAGAAGTTAAAGAGATTATATGATAATAGTAATGAAATCATAGAAGTCATAGAGTTGATAGAGGTTATAGAGGTTATAGAGGTCATAGAAGTCATACAGATCATTGAAGTCATAGTAATCATAGAAGTCATATAATGATAGTATTAAAATCATAGAGATTATATTCATAATTAGCATTTAATACATACAGAGCACCTTTAAATTAAAAGGATTCGCTCCTTCGTTCTCATACAAAAAGCCACTCACTCACTGACTCACGCATTCACGAACGAGCGAACGCACTCACGCACTCACAATCTTGATGCAGCCCAGTGATGGCTAACGTATCCAGGCACCTTTTCATGTTTGAGCTGTCACCAAAAGTGTGCACCACGAAGCGAGTGAGTGAGAACGAACAAAGTGAGTGAGTGAGTGAGTTTGTGAGTGAGTGATTGAGTGCGAGTGAGTGAGTGAGTGTGAGTGATTCCGCGCGTTCGTTCGTTCGTGAGTATAAAGCACTCATAGTACTGCTTCGCATCACTATTCGTTCGTTCGTTCGTTCGTCTAAAGCACTCATAGTACTGCTTCGCAGCACTATTCGTTCGCTTTTCCAAGGTCGTTTGTTAAACTCTTGTGATTTCACTACTCACTCGCTCACTCGCTTCGCTCGTTCTTTTGGCTGGGTATCCAACTCTCACTCACAGCTGTTTTGTGAACTCTCAACCGTAGTGTAGTTTATTTTTGGTTTTAGCCCGTACAGCTCAATAAAGTCTTGGTTACCATAATAACTGAATCTTATAGCCAACTCCTTTTTTTGGTAACCATATACATGAATCTTTACCTGTGAGAATCAATCAATTGAGTAATATTCTTTACAAACAGAGAGTAAGTTGTTCCTGAGTATAACTTCTTTTACAAACAGATAATACCTTCTGGAACAAAGCGAGTTTGTGAGTGAGTATGGATTTTTTTGATGAACGGGCTCAATTTTCATCTTAACGTTTCATCTCATTCACTCACGAGCTCACCCAAGTAATTGCTACTCACGAAATCACTCAATTATTCGTTACTCACGAAATCATTCGCCACTCACTAACTCATGCACTCGCGCACTCACTCACTCACTCACTCACTCACTCGCTTCGCTCGTTCGTTCGTTCGTTCGTTCGTTCGTTCCAAATTCTCATGAATCCAAAACCTATCCTAAAAGCTAGCAACTCCCTCTACAAAGCAATCACCAAAGAACTCTCTGAGCTCTCTAGCAAATCATACAAAATCAATGCCAAGGAAGCAACATTACTTGAACTAGACACCTTCAGATCAAAGACATTACCCCAGGTTTTAAAAACCAGACATGAGAGTCGAAAACTATGGATAACAAGGGACGAATTGATTGTATTGATGGATTGGAAACTCGCCAAAGGCAAATTCCGTCCGACATTACCCAAGCTTATCCGTTCTAATGACGCGGATACGGTACAAAGTGTTTCCGAGCAGGCATTCAAGATTATGACTGATTTCTTTGAGTCTTCATCGGATTTGAAAGGGCACGCTGAAGCTGTAAAATCTTCGCTAAAGAAGATTTGCGAATTGAGAGGCGTGGGTCCTGCTACGGGAAGTTTGATACTTTCGTTATTGTTTGAAATCGATAGTCGGGCACCGCCCTTTTTTAGTGACGAAAGCTTCTTTTACTATGTTAGGGACGACAAAATAAAGTATAATGTGAAGGAGTATATTGATGAGTTATTGCCTGTTTATTACTCGTTGGTTTCCACAAACGCCACGTTTTATTCTCTTGAGCGGGGGGCATGGGCCTTGAAGTATTATGAAATTCACAAGGTTGATACTCTTATTAACGTGGAGTATGATGGGAGTGGCAACGAAAGTGACAACGAAAATGACAACACAAATGACAATGCAAATGACAATACACATGAAAACGAAAATCATCAAAAAAGTCATAGTCCAATCGAATCAACCAACCCCCAAATCCAACCATCCTCACCAAAGAAAACACCTACATTAAAGTCTAAAAGAAGTAAAGATTCATCCAGTAAACCTATAAAAAAAATGAAAACCGCCTAGACCACCTAGAAAACAGCCTAGAAAACAGCCTAACAGCCTAACAGCCTAACAGCCTAACAGCCTAAAAATCAAGATAATCCTTTTCAAAATTAACCATCATGAAATGCTCGTCTCGCGTGTCGGAGCTGAGACTCTTGATGCTCTCGTCGGTTCCTTTGAGCATGCTCTCCAAGTCCGACAATGGATCCACGCCTGCGCTCTTCAAAATGCACCTGTTGATGGTGTCAAATAGTTTTGCCGTGGAGTTGGAGTAGTTTTCAATCTCCAAAAAAGCCGTGGGGAGCTTCTTTGCTTCGCGTGTGTTTTTCACCAATAGTAATCCGGCCATTTCTTCGATAGTGGACTTGTCGTGATTTCTCATTGCGCTGGATTTTAATTCCATTCGGTATTTTAATGCATTGTTGAATTTTGATTCCGAGAAATCCGTCAAGTACTCCTTGAGAAGAAACGTGAACTTGAGGGCTTTGATATGTGACTCGTTCTCTTTGTAAATGGCATGATATTTCAACTCAAGCAAATTGGTAAGCTGATCGAAATGATTGTTCAGGATGAGCACTCGAATATTGCTGCGGTCTTTAAAGTGCGAAGCAAGGGCCATTTCGTCGTGATTGTTTGAGATTGAACATAAGTTATGGTCAACTTCCTGTGAAAGAGTTACGAGGTCTTGTTTGAAGGCGTTGTAAGTGTCGATGTAACCTTCATGAATCAAGTAACCTTTAATGTACGACTCGGTTTCCATGTTTTTTTTGGTGAGCTCCTTTGTTAAGGATTCGATTTTGCGTTCGTTGAGGTGCTTGATCTTTTTGGTGTAGTCGGTAATGTTAAAGTAGAATTCTTTGAAGCCGTAGTTTGTTTTGATGTCAACTTTGGTTGCTTGGTCACTGGATTGGTCCACTTCGAAATCACTCAATTTGAATCCTATGATTGGGTAGAAGCAACAGTCAGTTTTGAACAATTCCTCGTTTGCGCTTAATTCTTTGTGATTGATGGATTTGACCAAGATTCCGTTCATGGTGATGAAGATCGACTTGTCGATGAAGTTGATTCCACATCCAATGGTGTCCGTTTTAAAAGTCTTTTGCTGCGTGCCGTCGTCACTCAATCTAGTTTTGAACGGTACCCCGACACTGATTCGATGGTCACTACTGTTTTGGAACCGGATTCCTCTGGTGGCGTTGGGATGCCTTTGTTCGGCCATTTTAGATGAATTATAAAACAATGCATCATCGTAGGAAAAGGCATAGCTCCCTTTCAATTCGCCCGGCTTGGCATTCAAGTTCAAGGTTGTTTCGTTGAATTTATTTTCTATAATGTCATTTTTGAGGTCTTCGAGATTGATTTTTGAGTTGGGGACGGTGATGTTATTTTGAATGAACCCAACCGATACAGAGAGAGACCGGTCAACCAGCTTGAAGATATCATTCATCAACACGATCGAGGTGAAGTTGGTGGCATTCGTGGTTGTCTGTTCGATCTGGACCTCGTAATAGAACACCCCTGTATCTGAGGGTAGTGGTTTGTCTGAGATAAAGTTAAAGTGCTTGTTCAGTATGTTGAGCTCATTTTGTTGCTGGTTATTGATTTTGTACTTGGAGTCAATGTGCATTTTGATGTTGGAGTATCCAACTTGGTTTTCAATCGAAAGGTTCAAGTTATCCACAAAGAATCTCGAGTATTTGCTGTGGAAGAGTGGGAACCACGATACTGGTAACGTGTAGTTGAATGGTTTCTCGAGCCGGACCATGCTGGATTGTGCCTGCCCGTATGCGGGCTCCTTGAATTGGACCATTTTAAGCAAATCCTTAAGGGGCCATTGCAAGTATTTTTTGTGTGACAAGGGAATATTGGCACTAGAGTACATGTTTGCTTCAGCAACCGTAGTTGAATTTAAAATGGACTTTTTTTTTGCTTTATCATGGTTTGATAAAGCATCATCATCGTCGTTATCATCTTCATCATCATCATCGTCATCATTATTATCATCCTCTTGTTCTGCAACAAATCTATGCTTAAAGATCAAATACAACTCGTAAATATGAACATCATCAACCAATTCCATGGGATTGTCTCCCAAAGCACCAATAACAGCCAACTTGTAGCGAATCTTGTTCTTTATAATTTGGTCAAGACATTGGTCCAAACAGAATGTATGAGAATCAGACTTGAGTACATGCTTGGGCTTGTATTGGAAATAAGGAGAATCTGTCGAAATGACATTCATTCGAGCCAAATCCGAGTTGAGGTCCCTCAAATCCAGCTGTAGAGACCGGCCCAAGCATGTGTCGAGAATATATGGAGGTATAATATACACAAGCTCCGTCATTTGGTTAATAAAAGATCCCAATAGAAAAAAAAAAAGCTTACAGATTAGAGAAAGCTCCAAGCTTAGCAATACCAAGTTAGCTAAAAAACCAATAATGACAGAGAAATTACAAGCAGCAGTGAGGGCCAAATTACCCAATATCCCTATGACCATCATCTCGCAAGGAGCCGAAGCTCTTGTATTCGAAACATCCATGCATCCATACGCTCAAGGCCCAATCCACTTGAATAATACCAAAGAATTCATCATCAAATATAGACCTTCCAAACCTTATAGACATCCCAAAATCGACGCATCCATTATAAAAACCCGTACCAATGGTGAGGTCAAGTTTATGTTCCGATTGAGTATGCTCGGAATCAATGCCCCAGCTATAATACTGGCAGACTATGCCAACGGAATAATCTGGATGGAGAAAATCGGTAATGAACTCGAAAATGGTACAGTTTCAAGCTTGAAGAACTACTTTTGGTTATTGGAAAAGCAAAAGAGTGTCGAAGATTGTAAAAGCTCGGAAGTTGAAGCCATCTGCTTGAAGGTTGGGCAAAGCATTGCCAAATTGCATTACAATGATATGATTCATGGGGACTTGACTTCATCGAATTTGATGCTACAAGATGCCGAGGTTTACTTGATTGACTTTGGATTGTCGTCATATAGTGGCATGGCTGAAGATAAGGCGGTGGATTTATATGTGCTCGAAAGAGCGGTGGATAGTACGCATTCATTGTATGCAGATTTATACAATGAATGGATCTTGAGGGGTTATGAGGAGTATTATAAATCAGTCAAGGGTATGAAGAAGTTGACTGAGGTTTTAAGGAAGTTGGATGAGGTTAAGATGAGAGGTAGAAAGAGGAGTATGTTGGGTTGAGCAAGCGAGCAAATACTGAGCGAAGCGAATACCTGAGCGAAGCGAATACCTGAGCGAAGCGAATACCTGAGCGAAGCGAATACCTGAGCGAAGCGAATACCTGAGCGAAGCGAATACCTGAGCGAAGCGAATACCTGAGCGAAGCGAATACCTGAGCGAAGCGAATACCTGAGCGAAGCGAATACCTGAGCGAAGCGAATACCTGAGCGAAGCG
>JAKUAJ010000144.1:0-53645 GCA_030562865.1 Kodamaea lidongshanica (nom. inval.)
ACTCACTCACTCACTCACTCACTCACTCACTGACTCACTCACTCACTCACTCACTCACTGACTCACTCACTCACTCACTCACTCACTCACTCACTCACTCACTCACTCACTCACTCACTCACTCTCTCGCTCACTTACTCACTAACTAACTTATTGACTCACTTACTCACTCATTTACTCACTTACTCACTCATTTACTCACTCACTTACTCACTCACTCACTCACTCACTCATTTACTCACTCATTTACTCACTCATTTACTCACTTACTCACTCGCTCACTCACTCACTAACTTACCCACTCGCTCACTCACTCACTCACTAACTTACCCACTCGCTCACTCACTCACTCACTCACTCGCTTCGCTCGTTTGTTCGTTTGTTCGCTTCGCTCGTTTGCTCGCATCCCTCGTTTGTGAGGCTGATCTTGAAATCGTAACTGGTAAAGCCCGCATATGACAGTTAAAATTACCAATTTGGGAACACACTGGCATAAACAATACAAAATAAACCTTGTTCTAAACTTTATTGACAATTAAACTAAATAAGGATATCCAGCCATCTATTCTACAACAACCTAGATTCACTCTACAAGTTTGAGATTTAAAAGAGATTTGCCAAGAACGAAGGTTGATCAAATTTCCAAGCACCAAGTGCGAATTCCAAGCACAAGTACAGATTCCAAGCACCAAGTGCAAATTCTAATCAAAAGCACAAAGTATCAAAGGCACAAAGTATCAAAGGCACAAAGTATCAAAAAATCATACAAACAAACACTATATTTCTTTTTAATAGAAGACATAATCGAAGCTTTGTTCACACAAACACTTATACTATGCCTGGTACAGTTGATTAGTATTGAAGAATTAATTCAATGTCACCAATATAAACTACATGAGTTTTGAAGTTTCAATTCATACTTGGGGATTTATACATGCAATCAACTTTTTAGACGACCTCGAGGTTGCAAAATAAATCACAAAGTAGGTTCAAGGAAATGATCAGATTAATAAAAGTTACGTCGTTTCATGTTGATGCTAAATAATAGTCTTTTATTAGTCTATAGTATGCAAGATAATCTCAAGAGTATTATTCTCTTGAGAACATAACCTGAGATAACCAGTTATTAAAATGTTAATTTGGCATTTTAACATTAATTTGTGATATACAGCATTTCGTGATATCGAAAAGGATTCTTGTTGCAATGAAATGTGGGTGTATAAATGGAAAAATTAAAAGGGGTCACACCTCAAGTGAAAATGCTAAAAGTTATTAGTTATTAGTAAAATGTCTGTTATCAGGAGGACGAACTGTCCAGCTAATCTCTGAAATGTCTGAGTAATAAAATCGAAGAAACAAACTGTCCAGCTAATCTCTGAAATGTCTGAGTAATAAATCGGAGAAAAAACTGTCTCAGCAAAAACTGTCTCAGCAAAAACTGTCACAGCAAAAACAGTCTCAGCTAATCTCGGAAATGTCTGTGTCATCTGTTCTTTTCACAGGAGCAAATGAAAGTTTTTCATCTTCAATATTGTAAACCAAATAAAGCTGGCTTAAAATGTCATCACCAAAAGTTGGTTCATTTTTTGGATCATCAGTATCTAAAATATCCACCAATAAATAGCAAGTGTCTTGAAATTTTTGAATAAGTTTGTAAATTGGAACAGGAACAATTGTTTCACCAAATTTGAATACAATCAATTGGTTTGCTTGGCCCACGCAAGGAACCTTATAGAACCCAGCTTGATAATCCCACTTGTAATCAGTAGTTGTCCATGCTTGGACCATGTTGTTTACGATGTCAGGTGGAAGGGTTGAGATGGTTGCTCCAGTATCAAATACAATATCATAATCACCTTTCAAAATTTTACCTTGTTTAATATTTGGTCCTCCAATGTAAAATTGTTCTAAAGGTGCTTGAATTCTAAATTTATTAGCAAAAGAAAAGGTACCTAATTCTCCTGTATATTTAGCGTGATCAATACCTCCAAATAACACTGAACCTGTTTGAGAAGTTGTCAGATTTAAATAAACAGAATATGCCACTTTATTAATAAAACCTTGAGATTTTAAAGAATCAACTATAGTTGGGTAACCTTTAGATTCATCACTCATTGCAACGGTTTGATATCTTCCAGGTCCAATACCCAAGACTCCACCAGTACTTGATGCAGAATTGACTACAGCAAATTGTGTCAGTTTAATTACTGGCCCGCCGTTAATTAATCCAACGTCATCAGTTCCAAAATTCCCATTAGCACTACTTTGATCAAGGTAAGCAATAGAAAACTTTTCATCAAGGTCTTTAAAACTACTTGAACTCTTTGAATTAAATGTTCCAAAAATAGAGCATTGAGCATTATTATTGCAAGTAATATCGTTGGATGGTACCCAAAAGTCTGCACTTCCTGTATCAAGTTGAACTTTTACTGGTTGTTTATCTGATCCTAAGAACAAGTCGATAAAGAATCCTGTACTTCCAGTATTGATGAGTGGACTTAAGGATGATTTATCTCTTTTGGCCATACTTTCACGGTCCCTAACGTTATAAAAGTCAACGCTAACCACTGCTGGTGGCTTCCCATCATCCTTTTTATCCCACTTTGGTAAGTTTAATCCACTAACTAATGGCACTAATGCAATGATGGGGTACCATAACATTGTGAATTAGTTTTAGATTACGATTAATATTATAGGATATTTCGGTATTATATACTTCTTTTTCCTTTGCATGTAACAAAACTAGTTCAAAAATTGCTTTTAATGTTTGTATGTTATGTATTCCCCAAAACACGCAATGTTGCAAACCTAGACAAAAGCCACAAGTATGCCATTCTAGATGTTGAAAATTAATCAAAAGTCATAATGTACAACTTCATCATCTCAAGTACACTAACATACAACCGGAAGGTTCATCAACGTTCTAGGGCCTCTTTTTTTTTCTCTCTCGATTGCTGAAGATCACAAAATATCGATATTTTTTAAATCCATGGAATTGTGTAACGATATTGCGGGACATAATCGGATAGTTCAAGACAAAAAAAAACAATACCCATAACACAACCCATAACACTATCCTAAATCATGAAATTTGATCAAGTTTTTGATAACACAAGTCCCCCACTCCTATGTACTAGACTTTTTTTTTTTTTCTGGTCGTCTGATCGTGTTTCAAACTAGTATATACATTCTTCTCGCGAGTCTCCGTTCGCGTTGCGCGCTATTTATCTATCGGCTGTTTTTTTCCCAATGAAGAATACATTCTATACGTCAAGGCATAGTTTATAGTTACATCAATGGTTGACGAGTCAAGCTTAGGGGCTGTAGTCTCATTAGTTCCTCTCCCCAGAATCTCGTATTGGGTTTGTGTTTTTTTTGTTGTTCAAGTATTGCAACCATAACATTTGCAAATTGCACTTTGCCTGGGTCCAGGTGCGGCTGGATGGTACCCAGCATTTAACCCATTTGGTTATAATTGGCATAAATATACTACATGTGCACCTCAGAGGTGCACCTCTTCTAATGTTATTCGCGTCAGTTCATCGTCATCTTTAATTATCATCACTCAAGCACCCTTGAATTTGCCACATCACGGTTGATACAATATTACAATGTCTTTTACTGTTTACAGGAGAGGGTGCAACGAATTATTCTTATCATCAAACTGATATGCTAAGGGGTTTCCAACTTTGATGATATTGTCGATGATCTTATTTAAAGAGTAAATTTTTTATTTAGGTTTAGCATTCTCGTATATCAAACTCACGAGCGAAGCACTCACGAGCGAAGCACTCACGAGCGAAGCGAGTGAGTGAGTGAAAATACAAGAAAATGATTATCTGGAACAAACTCGGAACCATTTCGCTCTTGTGAAAATACAAGAAAATGATTATCAGTAACAAACTCGTGAACGAACGAACCATTTCGCTCTTGAGTGAATACAAGAAAATGATTATCACGAACAAACCAATTTCTCTCTTGAGTGAATACAAGAAACTAGTCATCACGAACAAACTAGTCATCACGAACAAACTAGTCATCACGAACAAACTAGTCATCACGAACATACTCGTGAACGTTTTCTTTTAATAAAACTCTCCTATTCAAACAACAATTGACGTCATCAAATCAATCCAGTATAGTTAAATTTTCAGCATACTTCATAAGAACGAAAACAAGCTTTTTAAATGTTCTGCTATTGTTGTGGTAGAAATCATGGTTTCTTTCATTTCCTTTTCTAATGATTGGTGATGATCTCTTGTAGATTATCAAAAAATTTCATCCATCTAGACCAATATGAAAATTGATCTATAAACCTTAAACTTCATCTTACTTGCAATTCAAACAATGCACGGGTGTTCTAGATGATAAGCTCATAACCCCATATCAACCTATTTTGGTAATTTCAGTAATGATAATAAAGTACCTCATGGCCCTATACTCGAATTTGGCAACAACATCAACATGCAAAGTGAAAAAGTACCTCATGGCCCTATACTCGTATTTGGCAACAATATCAACATGCAAAGTGGAAAAAAAGAACTGCCTCAAAATAATGTCAGTTCCACTGTTTAGCAGATTGATGTTTGGAGCCCAATAGTAGAAAGGTGATGTTATGTAAACATCAAAGGAAGTTTCAAAGTTTATTCTATCCTCCTGATACAGAAATGTATGATTTACAGTGTTAATGATAAAAACGTGTATATACTTTGATCCAACCAAGCACCGTAGAACAATAGATTTTAGGTGCGCCAGTTGTGGTGAAGATGTATATTGTGCGCCTACATGGTATCCTTAACAAATAGCATTGTGTTTGTATTGGTGTTAAGGAGATTCGCGAAACATTGTTAGTAGATTTACTTGTACATATTGAAAGCTCGAGCACTCAGGTATAGCATATTCCGAGGAAGCGTATTCGAATAGTGCTGCGAAGCAGTACTATGAGTTCTTGATACTCACTCATTCACTGAACGAACGAATAGTGCTGCGAAGCAGTACTATGAGTTCTTGATACTCACTCACTCACTGAACGAACGAACAAACGAATAGTGCTGCGAAGCAGTACTATGAGTTCTTGATACTCACTCACTCACTGAGCGAACGAATAGTGCTGCGAAGCAGTACTATAAGTTCTTGATACTCACTCACTCAAGCGTATTCCGAGGCAGCTCAGGCATAGCATATCCGAGGAAGCATATTCCGAAGCAGCTCAGGTATAGCATATTACGAGGCAGCTCGCATAGCATATTCTGAGGCAGCTCAGGCATAGCATATCCGAGGAAGCATATTCCGAAGCAGCTCAGGCATAGCATATCCGAGGAAGCATATTCCGAAGCAGCTCAGGTATAGCATATTACGAGGCAGCTCGCATAGCATATTCTGAGGCAGCTCAGGCATAGCATATCCGAGGAAGCATATTCCGAAGCAGCTTAGGCATAGCATATTCCGAGGCAGCATATTCGGAAGCAGCTCAGGCATAGCATATCCGAGGCAGCACATTCTGAGGCAGCTCGCATAGCATATTCCGAAGCAGCATATTCCGAAGCAGCTCAGGCATAGCATATCCGAGGCAGCACATTCAGAGGCAGCTCGCATAGCATATTCTGAGGCAGCATATTCGGAAGCAGCTCAGACATAGCATATCCGAGGCAGCACATTCAGAGGCAGCATATTCTGAGGCAGCATATTCGAAAGCTTCATTGCGAAAACTCTAAGCTCTTGATATAATGAAAATTCCCAATAACCAGCTTCAATAAAATCTCAACAGGGTTTGGTAAATATCAAATTAAATTGACACATTCAGAGAAATAAAATTGGCTTGAGTAGACCAATTCACCAGATTACAAATGAAAGCTATTAGTAACCTGACTATGGCATATCATTACACAGAAATAATGATGGTGGCGGAATTGAAGTTTTTTTTTGTTTGGCATTTTAAAGCGTACTTCGAATGGCATAAGGCATAAACTAAATTTACGAGTTGGGCTGCAAAACCGGTTTTGTGTGCGTTGCCTGTGACATTATAAAATGCTATATACAACTTGTGGAATCAAAAAAATCATTTCTGCTCCAGAAATTGCTAAACTTTTGTTATGTCATATGAACAAACCTCCAAAGACCCATATATTATCTTGCTATGTTATACTCATACGTTTGCTATATAAGCAAGATCAATAGGTGCAAGAATAAAAAAACAAGAGAAAGACACTCAGTATCAGTTACATAAAAAATGTCAAAAACAACTTCTCCAATTTCAATTATGAAAACCACCAAACAAACCAAAGTTTGCAATCCAGTCAAGGTTTCTTCCTTATTATCATATTTTGAAACAGAGGATGAATCTAACTCAGGTATGAAGAATATTCAAATGAAGCCAACTAAAAAGCTTCGGGAATTAGTACCCAAGTCCAGCTCTTCTCAATGCTTCTCGGTTAACTCGGCTGATGGTTCAGGTATGGAATCTAATACCTTGACCTCCTTTGAAACAGATGCTGAATATCCTTTACAAACCAAGAAACCTGTGATTGATTCAGTCCCCGAAATGCCCAAAATCAGACACTCAAACACCGATTCCAATTTGATGGAAATGATGTCAGAAATGATGCCATACAAAATTTCCAGCTCGATTTACTCTAAATCCGAACCCTTGAAACCGCTTTACATGGACGATGCCACTTCGATCAAGTCATTGCATATCCAAAAAAAACACATGAAGTCATCAAAACACATGAAGTCATCAAATAATGATTTACCCAGAAAATCGGTTCATTTTAAAGACACAGTTAGCGTCATGAATCAAGATTGCGAGAAAGAAAATGTTTATGATGATTTCATCACCTCACCCAAGTGTTCATTAAGAAGAGGTGCGGCTAAATTTTCTTCTTTGGAAGTTAATGATTTTAATTCGCAACCAATGAGGGAATCTCTGAATCATAATTATAAAATTGATTCTTTATCACAAGTACAATTTGGAAATCAAATGCAAAATCAACATTTGCAAAACCAACGTGATTACAATATACAAGATCAACGTGACTACCAGTTGCAAACTCAACGTGACTATCAATTGCAAAACCAACGTGATTACAATATACAAGATCAACGTGACTACCAGTTGCAAAACCAACGTGATTATAATATACAAAACCAACGTGATTATAATATACAAAACCAACGTGATTATCAATTACAAGATCAACATGATTATCAATTACAAGATCAACGTGATTATCAATTACAAGATCAACATGATTACAATATACAAAATCAACGTGATTATCAACATCTACAAAATCAGCGTGATTATCAATTACAAAACCAACATGATTACAATATACAAAATCAACGTGATTACAATATACAATACCAACGTGACTATCAATTGCAAAACCAACGTGACTATCAATTGCAACAACAAACCACCTCTTTTGAATCTCAACCCGGTTTGTCAATTGAACAAATAAATCTCCCTGTATCAATAGTGGGATTGCCATGTCCATACTCGAAAGAAGATTTTGAAAGAATAATGGAACAGGAAAGAAGAAACTTGAAGAATTTCTTATTACAATCTCGCCCAACTCGCTGGCAAAGAATCAAAGAGGTTCTTTTAACACCAATACGTTTATTGGAGGATCAATATCTTTCAATAAGGAGGAACGTTTCCAAAAAATACACTTATTTCAAGTGCGTGGAGTTACGTGAATGGAAGAGTAACATGAAACATAAATGGAAGATGCTTTTCTAAATAGGTTATAAATTAATAGAATGAAAGGTTTTTATAGAGAATTATCGTAGTTTATTCGCTTGAGCTCATGAACGAACGAACGAACGAACGAACGAACTAACGAACGAACTAACGAACGAACGAACGAACGAACGAACGAACGAACGAACGAACGAACGAACTCGCTTCGCTTGTTCAAATTGATAGAATGAAAGGTTTTTTATAGAGAATTATTGCAGTTTATTCGCTTGAGCGCAGTATTTAATTGTAATACAATCGAGAGTTGATTTTTATAAAGCCTGAAAATTAGCGTGTGCTGTATTTTTCGGGGAACAAATATTTTACAAGATGACTCCGCATGATAGGCAACTTGTGGACTACATCATTCTGTTATGGAAAGGTGATCCCAGCACCGAGAAGCTCAATATCAAGCAGCTTGTGGATTTGGTTAGATCAAAGCAGCCTGACTGGGAGGTGGAAGAGGCAAGAGTAAAGTCATTATTAGATATGTTCGGATTAAATGTCGTTATCGATGACTCAAGCTTATTCACATATGTTGACCAAATCAAGTCAAAACTCACACCAAATATCACATTACCTTCGGGAATTGAGATCCGAATGACTAAAAACACTGGTAAGGGATTGTATTCTACAAGAGTTCGTAGCGAAGGTGAAAAGTTATGGGAAGAATCTACTTTATTTGCTATTCCATCTTTACAAGAACTCAAATATCAACAACAAGGTGATGTTTGTACACTTTGTGGGAATATCAAAATGAAAAAAAAAGTCAAATGTCTGTCACTGGCAAGATGCAAAAATGTATGGTGTAGCAGATCATGTCAAAAAAGTGATAAATTCCATCGTTTAACTCATGGAGAACCTCTTATAGGCCCTAAATTCGATAGCGATGCATTTAGCACACTTTTGAAATATTGTGAAGATGAAGATTGGAACGCTTTATATGCAATCACTGTGGTGCAAGCAAATGTTCTCCTTGACAAATCGAAAAACAGACTCGAACAATATGAACTGATGGCTGGTATCGAACAAGAATTAAGACTGAAAAAAGAAGTTGGGTTGTTTGTAGAGGAGCAACGTGATGAGATGTTACAAAAAGGTTTCACACTTTTCTTGGAAACCTTCCCTGGGTCTAAATTCACTTATAAGGACTACTCTTACAAGTTGGGAATTTACAACTTGAATAATTTAGGGTCTCGCATGTTTTTGATTTATTCCCACCTTAATCATTCTTGTGATCCAAATACTTCCCATGAAACTGAAAATGGAGTTGTGACCGTAAAAACAGTACGTGCAATTAAACAGGGTGAAGAATTAACCACCACATATGTTGATCCTACCCTCGGACGCAAAGAGCGTCAAGAAACACTTCGTGTCAATTGGGGGTTCCTTTGTAAATGTCCCAGATGTCTCGCTGAAGCATGATTTTTATTCATATGAATTGCTTCAACATATTTGTCTATCCTGGTGGTATTTTTTGAATACGAGAATTAGACAATAGAGCTTCAAGTTTATTGGAGACAACTTAGAATTTTATAGATCTATACTTTATGAATGCTTCTTCAACTTTAATATCCACCCGGTCTAGTTGATATTTAAAAATTTGTAAAACAGCAAAAACTGGAAACACATAAATATGTTGCAGAAATTAATTACTCTTTTCCATAATAAAGTTGCAGCAACTGATTTTATTCAACAAAGGGCGTGTGGTCTAGTGGTATGATTCTCGCTTTGGGTGCGAGAGGCCCTGGGTTCAATTCCCAGTATGCCCCTTTATTTTTCTTTTTTTGAAATGTTACTTGTAAATGTGCTATTCTACGATCTTAAATGACTTTTTGGTATTTGGATTTAAGCCAAACTTCTTTAGAACAATCTGATTGTAAGTTACAAATAGAAAGGTTTAAAGTTTTTCTTAAAATGTGGGTTGAATTATTCAAAAATACAATCACCTCAATTATTGAAGCAACAAAATAAAGAACTATGGAAATTCGGTTACATTCAATCATACAAACGCATACACCGATTCAATAAAAATTCCCGAATAGAGTTGTTGATTATTCTTGCAAGTCTTATTGTATCATAGAAATCATATTTAAATGATAGAAATTGAATAGTGGTGCGAAGCAGTACTACGAGTTTTATATGAATAGTATATGAATAGTATACGAATAGTTATAATTGAAGTCATAGAAATAATATTCAAATCAAAAGAATACGCTACTCACTCACTCGTTCGTGCATGCTTCTGTGTTGCACTTTCATAGTTTAAAAAATGATCTTTTAAAAAAGCAAGTTGAGGAAACGTCTTTCAAAGTCTTTAACATCACATATATCAAAGTTCAAAAAGGATAAAACATTCGTTTGAGTGAAAAAATTTATCAAAAGAATAAACGGCTGTTGAAAACCTTAATTTACAAAATCATAAAAATTACCTCTCTCTCTAATTTGCCTTTTCTCTGAGTGAGCTTGACAAGTTATACGTCCCCTGATTCATTCGGTATAAACCTATGAGTTTCCAAATTGTTTTCCTGCGATTTTCCAAAAATCAGCAAACAATTAAACAGATTGTGTTGATGTTCCTAAACAGTAACTTGATTCACAAATAACCCCCAAACTTTTTGGTTCCAAATCTTGCTTTGATCACCAGGATTAGTTCCATTTGTCAAACTAAATTCTCATATAGGTAAATCACTCAGATAGAAGCCCCTCATTCCGTAGATTATAGCAATCTAATAAACATATTCCTGCAATATATAGCTTCGCAAAGCATACCCCTGCATTGGATAACCGAGATCACATTATAGTGCTCTGACTTACTTATGCTACAGGAATTTCCTTCACTTACTCAGAATTTCAATAAAACCTGGCTAGCTCAATGGCTAGAGCATTCGACTTTTAAGTGAAAACTTACAAAGGAATCGAAAGGTTGCGGGTTCGACCCCCGCGTCGGGTTGTTCTTTTTGTTTAGCGTTGAATAAAAACATACTTCAAAAATGATTTAAAGATTTGACGAACTGTTGCTTTTTGTTCTTGAGAATCTAATTGAATATACATTAACATTAAAATAATTAAGCAAAGCAGTAATTAGACAAGAGAACTGCACCACGAACGCCAAAAAAAAGAGTAGCGTTCACGCAAACTATTGGATTTTTCAACTAGTTTGTGTCAGAGTAAGCTTGTGCCAAATGTTTCTTGTCTTCCATATTGAAATTCCAACATCATTGCTTCTTAATTGTACTGTAATCCAATCCAAAAAAATTACATTAACTTGTATTAAATTTCAAAACCTAAATCAAAACTAAGACCCGAGTTTTCTATGATAACCTGAATCAGTTGCTCGAGTTCACGTAAAGTTTATGAATTTTATTTCTTGAATCTGAAGTGTTTCCTCCTTATTACTTAATCATCTAGTTTTGACAATCCTGTTGGGTCACTTTAGATGCCTCAAAAAGTATGCCTATATTATAGTTTATTCCCCATTTTAGAAAAATAGTTTAATTCAAAAGGTAGCTTAAAAAATCTGGACGAGTCAGGAATCGAACCCGAGACCTTACCCATGCTAAGGGTACGCGCTACCAACTACGCCACACGCCCATTATTGAATCAAAAAAGGGGTACCTAAAATATGATTACAACAAAACAAATCAACTTTCTGTCTATGAGAGATAGCCCAAATTGCTTGATTTCTTTATGGGACTTGATTAATATAATTTGAATAGGAGTTTGAAGGAGCTAGAAAGCAATATCTTGATATGAAATTATTTTATCACATTATACCACATTTAATAGAGTAACCTTTGGATGACGTTGGGTATTTTTTGTGTTGTAGATTTTGAGATTAAATTTGAAATTAACTTGAAAATCAAGCATCAAAAGCATAAACATAATCTTCAATGAGTCACTATGAATCTAAATTCAAAGAGGATACCAATGGGCTGCAATTTTAAAAATCCCAAATAAGATTCTGAAAAGACTCAGAAATCATTTTTGATTGAAACCCAAATGCGTTTCGGAAAAAATCACAACATGAATGAATATTACATAGACAATATGAACACAGAACAAATTAACGAGAACCTAGATAAGAAACTCACCTCTGAGCCAGAGAAATACATAGTACAGGAAAAAGCTGTTATTGAACCCGTAGTTGACCAAACCGAGTTACTAGCTGCACAGGCCGCCGCAGAAGAAGAAGATGATGAAGAAGAAGAAGACGATGATGAAGAAGAAGAAGAAGTAGAAGAAGAAGTAGAAGGAGAGGGAGAGGTAGAGGGAGAGGTAGAGGGAGAGGTAGATGGAGAGGTAGAGGAAGATGGAGATGGAGATGGAGAGGGAGAGGGAGAGGGAGAGGGAGAAGGAGAAAGAGAAGGAGAAGGAGAAGGAGAAGAAGAAGAAGGAGAAGAAAAAGAAGAAGAAGAAGAAGAAGAAGAAGAAGCAGCGATGGCAAAAGTAACAGCAACTGTAACAGCAGCAGCAGCAGCAGCAGCACATTTACAAACACCACCAGCTGCAAGTGCATTCAATAACGTTGCACAAGGATTACAAGGAAAGTATAGAGATATAATGATGCAATACTGGCAAGAGACTATAAACTCTATTGAACACGATGAGCATGATTTTAAAAATCACCACTTACCATTAGCAAGAATAAAAAAAGTTATGAAAACCGATGAAGATGTTAGGATGATTTCTGCGGAGGCACCAATTCTATTTGCCAAAGGATGCGATATTTTTATCACTGAGTTAACCATGCGCGCCTGGATACATGCTGAAGAAAACAAGAGGAGGACATTACAGAAGCTGGATATAGCTGCTGCATTGATGAAGAGTGACATGTTTGATTTTTTAATAGATGTGGTACCACGAGAAGAAGAGAAGCCAAAAAAACTGCTCCATCGAGTTTCCCAATTTCCCAGGGAAGAGGAGAAGAATGGAGAGGAGTTTAGTAACGAGTTTCTGACAATAATGTAGAAACAAAATTGTGAGGGAATAGGATTTTTGAAATTTGTACTTATACTAAGCAGAGTTTAACTTGTGCTCATACAAAAACAAGTTTTTTCGGTGGGTTTTTATAAATAGGACATTATTTGAAGCAAAAATACTCTTCATTCACTTCAAGTTCAAGTATTGACAAAGACCTAAATGTGAATGATTTTTTATTTTTAGATAACAATACAGGTGTTTAAACGCTCATATTATATTATGAGTGAGGGATATATGATATAAATGTATGAGTGGGGCAACTTCCCTAGAGTAGCTGTGTAGTATTTTAAGAATAGTTTGGTCACGATTAAACCATGAGAGAATAATAGGAATGTGGCCCCAAAAAAAGTTTCCAAATTGGATGCCTGTGAAGGCAAGTGATAGTTTGAAGAGCTTTATTTTGCTATTACTGAGCTAAATAGCCTAACAACTAATTTTGCTTCGAAATTCCGAGCAATTGACTTTCTTGAAATGGCTTAATAGTTCTTATCGATACACTTTGTGCAAGAAAATAACTAGACAATAGCGGCCATCAAATTATTTATTATTTCTAGCGAAGCGTACAATTTCAAGTCTTCCTTGAAAAATTCGTGGGGTACAGTCTTGTAATTTGCAACATGCTTTACCAAAAAGAACAAGAAAGTTTTACATGATGGTTTTGCTTTCAATCATGTTCGATCGCTTATATATGATGTCATATTATATAATCAAATATAATTTGTTTGAATTACACACTAACCCGCTTTTTTGGGTTCCCTACAATGTTTGGAGGAAACCGTGTTCCAAAACAAAATTAGCACGAACATAGGTTGGTTTAAGAGCCAGAAATATAATGAAGCAACGCCGCTTTAAATGAGGAACCTAAGAAGTTTTCCTTACAAAGTTTTTTGCAAGGAAAACTCCTTACTTTCTATTTTGAATTCTGTACTGGTTATGGACAATCTCGCAACCCCTCGGATTTTTATGATTGCGCAAAATTGTGTATAAATAAAGTCTTCTATTCATCATGTTTAAAGGTATACTAAGAAGCAACTTCAAACTTTTGAGTCGTCCAAGAAGTGTTCTCCAAGCTCCAATCAAATCGTCATATCAAAGAATGCCATTAGTTACAATTTCTCAATCATTGGATGAAACATTTTACAAACACAAGATTATACCTGATGTTGTGGATGAATTCCAAACGCAAGGACTTCTTTCCATTGGGTACAGAAATGATAAACAAGTATCTCTTGGAAATAGCTTGAAAATTGAAGAAACTCAAAACAAGCCAGAGATTCAATTCATTTTAAATTCACCTACTCAAGATGGTAAAGTCGAACCAATCACGGCCCAGGATCGATTTATTTTGGTTCTCACAGACCCTGATGCCCCTTCGAATAAAGATAATAAGTGGAGCGAATATGCTCATTGGTTGATTACCGATCTCGAATTGGTATCGTCATTGCAACTTGAAGGTGACGAGACACCCATTAGTTACAATTTAGATTTCTCAAAGGGGTCAGAACTTTTAGCTTACGAAGGTCCGGCTCCTCCTGCTAAAACAGGTAAACATCGTTATGTTTTCTTATTATACAAGCAGGACCCTAATTCAGGTAAATTCACAGCTCCGGAATCGAGACCAACATGGGGTACTGAGGTGCCAGGATCGGGTGTGCGCGATTGGATCAAGACTCACGCTCCTGATCTGAAGTTGCTTAGCGTCAATTTCTTTTATGCTTTACATAATGATAATTAGTGATCCAAATCAAAACTATCTTTTGGTTGGTATGTTGACTACTCTACTTAATTTTGGTGTCTTTTCTTGTTTCACTAAAGTTGCTCCATATCTCAATTGTTCAAGTCGACAATTAGTCCTTTCTAAGCACCCAAGAAAATTGTATGATAAATGAAGCTGACAAGTGAAAGATGGTCTACAAATTGGCAAGACCGGACGCTGCTCGAAGATATAAGAGCATCTTGAACCAAAGTAGAATCCTTGTTAGTATTTATGAATTATTGTAACCTTTATAAGTGGGCAATTTTGTACGTCTCTAGATTTTATAATTAGCTATTTCTGAGATTTAAGATGAGAGTAATAGATAAGATACGCAAGAATTCAGTTTGTATGATTTATTGGTGTGTATGAAGATGGGCATTTACAAAAAGATTACATATAAAAGTCTTACACAGAACACTAGAGTGAATTTTTCTTATGTTCTTTATATTTTGAACCATAGCTTATGATCGCAAAACAGCACGCTTGTCTCTAGGTTGAAAACAGTTAACCTAGAATAAAAAAAATGCTGAAGATATACCGTTCGACTAAATTTAACGTTAGGTTCATTTTATTAAATCAAATTCTGAACCTTTCGAATTGGCAAACAAATTTATGGTTCATCTAGTGACTTGGATCAAAAACTTTTCATTATTTCATTAATAATAGCAATCTTCTATGGATAAAGTTTTCACAAGATGAAAAACTTTAGCTCATGAATTGAATTCTATGTGGAGGGTATCAAGTCATAATGCCCAGGCACAACTTTTGAATTCCCTTCTTGTTAATGATCCTTTTTTTATAACGGTTGAACTCGAAAATAAATTCTCGATTGTATAGCTCACACAAATCCTGCTGTTTAGTAACTTCATCTCACATCATCTATTTTGAAAGACAGTCGGCAGAGCTATTTTAGCCAAAGTTGAAGTAATCCAATCCATCTTTACTGATTGAAGAAAAAAATTGATTTTTTTTACTTCTATGTAGCTACGCATCATTCATGGTAAATGACGAGCTAGCGAGTTTGAAGGTGTTGGTATAAAAATTAAAATCAAAACACATGAATACTAAACTGCACATTATTTGTACCTGTAGCTTATGGCGTAGTCAGCAACCAAATATTTCAACTATAGCCTCAGATGAAAATTCTGATGCTCGCTGTTTGGTATGTGGCGTGCCAAAGAAAAGCCGATACGAATGCATTAAACCAAAATTCAGAGTGGAGACTTTCTTTGGATATGTTTTTTTTTTTCAAAATAGTTTGTAAATACACTCTTTCATTACCTCCATAAAGAGATTCTTTTGTGAATTTTATTTCAAATTCTTGCATTTTGTTCACCATTCTTTATTCCGTGAAGTATTGTAGAAAACTCTGCTATTAGTTCTTATCATTTTTACCAGCACTTTCTCACTGTGCTGTATTTCCTTATACTTTCACCGATACTTCCTCGCTGTGCTGTAGTCCTTTGGAGAAAGCACCAAACCTTTACCCTTTGTTGCCCCTCTGTAAATGGTTTCAATGATGTCAATTATTTCTTGCTTATCATCGATCAGGAAGTTGAGTTTGTTATTATTACCGGTCCCAAAATCACACATCATGTGCTTGTTACGGTAAAAAAACATCAAAGTGTATGGCTCATTTGGATCTCCATCTAGTTCATACATTGTGTTGAATTCAGGAACACGGTCTATATTACAGAGATATATAACGGCAAAGTTCTTGATTTTTTCCGAAATCTGAAAAAGCATCTCATCTAAAAGCATGCATTCTGACTCATTTTCCCGTCCAAATCTTATAACCACAATACGGTTGTCTTCTGATAATATGGCTTGATCAACATGCCATCCGGTACGAAGATCTGATAGAAATACACTTCCCATTAATTTTTTCGCAAAAGATTTTCGGTGCGGTATTTTAGGAGAGGAAGCTCGTTTCAGGGCGTAGACTTGTGTGACACTATGATTTTGATAATCAAGTGCAAATATTGGTAGTTTTGTATTCATCTGGTATCTTCAGCTATGAAAATCACTGAATTTTTTACCTTGATATAAACAGTGTTTTCAGTAGGAATTCATTTTGAGTCAAGAGCATTTTTCAAAGCATTTTTATTTCAGAGTACATAGCAAATAGGATTCGTAAAGCAAAAAAAGGACATATAAATAGTATTCAACTTGAAATTAAAGAATTCGTTTCATGAGAGATATACCTTCTTCCACTTCATCGTCAAAAATGTTTAGAGAGTGATTTTTGATCATTTCGATAGCATAGATGAAGTTGTGATCTTTATTATATACCAGACATGATTAGATAGAGAGTCCTTTCTAGACGAAGCTATTGAATTAATATATAAAATATCTAAAATGAAAAACAAAATAAGGTTTAGAGAAGTGAAAAAAAATTAGCCAAACAACTTGGTTCAGACTTAAATGTCACGAGTATTCACATTAACTTCATTCTTTTTTTCCAAGGTGTCGGTATCTTCAGAAGCGGAATCGACAACTTCAGGCTCTCCCAATTGAGAAGTATCGAACCCGTTATCCTTCAAATATTGAACAAAATCGACATCCTCTTGGTTGATCGCATTCTGATCAACACGAGGAACTAAAAAGAACCCAATCAAAGCTGAAAAGATGCACAAACCAGAAGAAATAAAAAACGGCATAGTGTTTCCTCTGTCGGTACCAGGTCTCGCAGAATTTCTAATAATCACTGGAAACACCCAAGTGCCCACAAATGCACCAACTTTACCAAAAGCAGCAGCTATACCGTAATATTGTCCTCTGATAGGAGTGGCGGAAGTCTTGGATGCCAATAAACCAATGTTATCACCTGGACCAAATTCACCCAATGTTGTAAAGATACCATAAACGACAACAAAAGCACCAATATTGTTCTTCAATGTACCATAACAAGCAGACATAATAAAACCAATAATACCTTGCAAAAATACACCGGTAACCAAAGTTACTCTTGGTCCAAAGTAATCAGCAGCAATTGCACCCAACCAAGCACCAGGCAAATAAAACAAGTTAAAAACAACATTCCAACCAAAAGTTTTATACATGTCTTGATCTGGGATGATCTGTGAAATGATAAAAGTAGAATAGATACCAAAAGAGTAAGCAGAAAAATCGTAGATAAACCACAAAAGGGAAACAACTGTTAGTCTAAACC
Organism: Kodamaea lidongshanica (nom. inval.); assembly: GCA_030562865.1. Taxonomy (NCBI): domain Eukaryota; kingdom Fungi; phylum Ascomycota; class Pichiomycetes; order Serinales; family Debaryomycetaceae; genus Kodamaea; species Kodamaea lidongshanica (nom. inval.). The sequence goes on from JAKUAJ010000144.1 coordinate 17,653, forward strand.
AATAGAATTTGACAATAAGCCAAATTGGGTATTTTTGGACACGCTTCATACTTAACTTTTTAAAAGTTTCGGAATCAGTCATTTTCCATCTTAAGAAGAAAAGAATGCAAGGAGGGATTGCACCCAAACCTAAAGTCAATCTCCAAACCGCATTCAAACGGTTTGGTGTAAAGATCCAGAGTAAAACCATTGGAACGAAAGTGGCAATAACGAAACCAAGATCGATAGCAGTATTAGTAGCCCAAGTAAAATATCTATTTCTTTTACCAGCAGGTAATTGATTTGCAAATTCAGAAGCCATCACTGAAGCAGTTGGGTATTCTGCACCTATTGCTATACCCAAGAAAAAACGGAAAGTAACCAATGAGGCGAACAATCCATTTGGACTACCACCAGCACCCCAAGTACCAACAGCTGTAAGTATAGTGAAAAAGATAAGCATGATATTTGCAGCCATCATACCACCTTTTCTTGCAATATGGTCAGAAACATAGCCAAAGATTAATTGACCAAGAAGAACACCAACAAATGCAATAGAAGAAACGTTTGAAATTGCATTTGATTCCTTATACTCTTTAGGATAAAGTTGAGCAAGTGAATATGAAACCGTTCCAATCGAGTTATTAACATAACCGTCTGAAAATAAACCAGCTCCTGAAATGATAGCGGGCCATATATTTTTCATTTTGACTTTACGTTCTTTCTCGGTATTGTGAGGTTGAAAGTCTTCTTCAATCATCTGCTCTTTTGATTTATTAAAAGTTATTTCAGCTTTTATGTTTCTCACGACACCAGTCGTGAGATCACCAATGGATTTAGGAATATCTCTAGTTGACATTTTATATGATCAATATTTTTTTTCCTCTGATAACTGATTTATATGGATTTACTGTGTCTTTATATGTTACGAGTGTATGAGCACTTCAGTGGGTTCTCAATTCGTACTGCATACACTGCAGTACACTGCAGCACTCGGCAAGTTGCCTATTGAGCCTTCGTAATTTTAGGCGAAAATCTGTCAATCTACTAACAATACCCAATTTAGATGTCTGGCTCTAAGACTTCATTCTAAGTTCCATCCAAACTTTAGATCACTGTATTGCAGTCTTGATTATGGATGTCAATTTAGGATGATTTCTTTCAAATTTTCACCAAGTAGAAAACGTGGTTACATTAAAATTACTTAAGCTTGCTCCACATCATGTCGCCCTACTTTTCATGGCTTCCCCATATAGTCAAGAAAATTTCTGGAAATAAACTATTACCTAAAAAGAAAAAAGGGTTTGAGCGTATGTCCCCTGTCATTTTAATGTCTAAAAGCATGAGGAGTAATGTGGAAGCTGCTAAAAAAGAGCATAGCTTTTACAAAGAATCCGCCTATACGGATTTAGATGATAAACTTCAGTATATGTTAAATACTAATGTTAGCAATTATTATGGAGTCCAAAGTACTCGCAAATCTATTGATTGGTGCACAAGCTGAGAGCTTGCAGCAAAGGTAAATAAATATTGATTTTCAAGGGCAAGAATCTTATAAACAGGCAACATTTGAGTATTGGTCTTATAAACAGGCTTCACCTGAGTATGGGCTTATCTGATATATACACTTTTGGTTTATTTTCTGGTCCGGTTTTCTTCGCACTGATAAAACCCCACATGGGACGCCTAATTGACCAAGCAAAGTTTAATTTGGTCCACGTGTGCCAAATAAATTTCAGAACAGGGCGTGTCGAATATTTGTTTGGTTGCTGTCTCATTTGATACAAACCAGCCTTATTTTAAAATATAAGGTAGATATGTCTTCCGTATCTTAAATACAAACATGAGTGAACCATGAGTACTACAAAATAGACCACGAAATTTATTGTCTTTACATTAATTAACAATTTTGCAGGGTATTAAGATTTCTAACATTATGACTGGGAAGTGAATTGAAGTTGAGTTTTATAATTAGTTCAAGTAAAGTCAATTGGGGAGTACATTTACTTTCCAACAGATGCCTCCTCAATGTTTAATTTTTCCTTCTTGAGAGAACCGTTGCTGTCACCAACAGAAGCATCATCAACAGTAACAACACCACGGTCACCCATTTGGGAAACATCGAACCCGTTAGCCTTCAAGTACTCAATGAAGTCTTCATCTTCCTTGTTAATAGCATCCTGACCAACTGAAGGACAGAAGAATAAAGTCAAAAGACCAGCAAAAATAGCCAAAATGGAAGAGATGTAGAAAGGCATTTGGTTACCTCTGTCAGTTCCTGGTCTAGAGGTGTTCTTGATGATCACTGGGAACACATAAGCACCAACGAATGCACCAATTTTACCAATAGCAGCAGCAATACCGTAGTATTGACCTCTGATTGGGGTAGCACAGGTCTTGGAAGCCAATAAACCGATGTTGTCACCTGGACCAAATTCACCCAAAGTGGTAAAAATACCATAGACGACAACGAAAGGACCAATATGGTGCTTCAAGCTTGGGTAGCAAGCAGCCATAATGATACCAACAATACCTTGTGTAATCATACCACCAGATAAAGTTAATCTTGGACCGAAGTAATCAGCGGCCAATGCACCCAAAATAGCACCAGGCATGTAAAACAAATTGAAGACAACATTCCAACCAAAAGTTTTGTAGAGATCACCATCTGGAATGATTTGGTTAATGATGTATGAAGAGTAGATACCGAAAGAGTAAGCTGAAAAATCATAAATAAACCAAACAGCGGAGATGATGGATAATCTGAACCAATAGAACTTGATGATCAACAAGAGTGGGAATTTTTCGACTTTCTTCATGTGCATCTTGCTGAAGCTGTCAGTGTCCTTGATTTTCAATCTCATGAAGAAAAGGGCAATAGGTGGGAATACACCCAAACCTAAAGTTAATCTCCAGACAGCGGTCAAGTGGTGTGTCTTGAAAATCCAAAGTAAAACCAAAGGAACGAAAGCAGAGACAACGAAACCAAAATCAATCATAGTATTGGTGAACCAAGAGAAGTATCTGTTTCTCTTTCCTGGTGGCAATTGATTGGCAAATTCGGATGCAATAACTGAAGAAGTTGGGTATTCTGCACCAATGGCGATACCCAAGAAGAAACGGAAAGCAGTCAATGCAGCAAATAAACCTTGAGGGGAGCCATGAGCACCCCAAGTAGCGACGGCACACAAGAGTGTGAAGAAGATCAACATAACGTTGGCAATCATCATACCACCTTTTCTGGCAATACGATCAGAAATGTAACCAAAAGATAACTGACCGATAACGGTACCGGCAAATGCAATGGAAGACACATTAGAAATAGCATTTGATTCCTTATATTCTTTTGCGTAAAGAATACTCAAACATGTGGATACAGTACCAATAGAGTTATTAACATAACCATCAGAGAACAAACCGGCACCACAAACAAATGCAGGCCATAAGTTTTTCAACTGAACCTTGTGAACCTTTTCAGTGTCGTCAGGTTGGTCATCTTGCTCGATAAGTTGTTCCTTTGTTTTGTTAAAAGTAACTTCGTTACGTAAGTGACGAGTCCAGCCGAATGCGATGTCGCCGACACTTCTTGGTAAATCTCTAGTAGCCATTAATGAAATTGGTTGATCTGTATTATACCGCCTAAGGTTGTATTGTTAACTTTTAGAGTCAAACGATAAGCTTGGAGAATAATTAACAAAGTGGAGAAATGTCTCCGTATTTATATATTTCGAACCAATGCCTTCTATTGTTCTAATGTATGCTTTATGGTGCAAAGATTTTGTGCATTTACAAATTTTGTGGTTACTAATTTATGAAAATCTGCAGCTGACATCGATCGGTACACGAATATTTACTGTAAACAGACTTGTCTAATTTAGTCTAGGCACTACCATGTTTTCAATTATTTAGTATTGGTGTGAAAGTCAATGCCCTTCAATCCTAGATCAGCATATGAATTTATCTTAAGCAAGTTCTGCAACCCCCCCTCCAACGATGTAAATGGATGCTTACATCAATAAAAAATTTTGTGAATCTGTGAAACTGTGATTAAAAGTTATCGTCTTTTACAGATCTTACAATTTTGAGTGTATTCGTTACTCAGTAGACCCGTGTTGCAAACACATCTCTTTAGAATAAGTCTTGCGATCAAAGATAGCACGTTTTGCGATTTCTTTTTTTGGAAGACAAATGTTTATTTTCCACTTATCCTATTCTTCCTACGGCTTCCTAAAGGTGCAGGTTAATCTTAAGACAATAATAGGGCCACTCGTTCAATTAATAAAAAATTAAATGACGTGATTATACGAGCTTTTTTTTGTTTCTTAGAGCAAGCTACAAGTACGAAAGCTATACCAATTGAGCCCATCGATGTATTTAATTCAAGTCTTCTCCCGACGCTTCGCGTCAACCCTACACGACTAAGGCACGACAGGGAATATACTCAGATTTTCCACAAGGCATCTAACGAATGCAGAACAGGCTTTGTAGAAAAATACACGTGGGGCAACAATCCAGTATTTTAAAAAAGAAATATGTAAATGTGCATATAATCGTTAACTGAATGCACCTATGATGCTAAAGATCTGGTTCAAACCTCTTTTTTAAGCTTATTATAGATATCACTTGATATAATTTATGCATAGAGCGATTTCCTGAGGGATTCAATAAAACGTGTTTGGAAATAATGTACATAAATTTTAAAAGACGGTTTAGCTAGCATACACATATGTCAACCGAAATAATTTTCAGTTCCAACTTTTCAATTCGCAATAATGTAACTAACCTCTAAAGTATAAAAGGATTCTAGCACTTTTTAGACTTTTCATTCAGAATCGATCGTAACAACACTGTTTAATCAATCCTTTTTTTTTTTGGTACTCGTCAATTAGGTTTAGTTTACCACAGGATTAACATTCCGATATACAATAATTCCGATGAAGCATGAGAAGTCTCTAACTTCCAAGCCTTGCCATTAAAATTCATCTTAACGATATTAAAGAAAACGTTTTCACCACAAAAATGTTAATATAGTCACGTTAGTACAGACCATGCTACGGCAACAGAGGTATCAACGTGTCACTTTTTCTTGGAACTAATACTTTTTCCTCTCAAACCTTCTAATTATGCTTCATCAACGTGACCCCTTGAACCGAATAGTTCGATTGTCTTTGATTGTTATCAAATCGACATGTCAACATAGAACCGTGGTAAAAGACCAATTTCACCTTTATTTCAGAAGTGGTTATTAATGAAAGCACCGTGGGAGTTTAGCGGCATATCGTATATTGGCAGCTCAGCTCCCTGATCCTCAACGGTTTCACCCTACATGAATATGTTAAAGATTTGCATCCAAGAGAAGCAATCTTTGTGCCACGGTTGTGAGCCCCCATCGGAAAATCGATGTCACGTTTCGAAAACGGAAAGAACGAACTTACTTGAATAACAGGTCAATCCGATGATATTGGTCTTGAAAAGAGAACAAAAAAAATATAACGCCCTCGTTTTTAGTTAATTACAATTAAGCTTCCTTAATTTTTCCGATTATATTTTCAGAAATTTACTCAAACTTTGAAAGATTATACTAAAATCTAGAATTACTTTCGCCGACTGTTTTTATTCATCTCCACTCAACAGTCCAATTTAATGTCAGTCCCGCTTTGAATGGAACAATCTTCAATGATCCTGCACCTATAATCTCAGGGACCACGTTCTCTCTTTTCACTAACCAAACTTTTTTGGACTCTTTTTCTTTTATTGCCTCAAAATCAATGTTTGCCTTGTAAAAATCTAACCCAAAAGTGCTTGTAAACTTTTTGAGATTGTGTATTTTGCCACAAGCATCAAAAACTTCCGCTAAATAAGCTATCGCGTGACTCTGAGTGTACACACCCGCACAAACACCAACGTGTGTGCTTTTAGCTTCAATTGGATGAGGAGCAGAATCGGATCCAAAGAAAAACCATGGCTCACCACTGGTGGCAGCATCAACCAAAGCATCCCTGTCTGCAGGTAATTTGGCTACTGGTTTACAGAAATTAATTGGATGTCCTGCCCATGAATCAATAGTTAGCGACAAGTGATGGGCAGTTATAGTTCCAGCAACATAAACTTCACTATCACTATTGTTTTTATTGAGATCGCGGATCATAGCAACTGCTTCCTTTGTTGTACAATGCTCTAGAACGATTTTCAACTCAGGGAAGTCTGCATGCAATTTTCTTAATGCTGGTAAAAATTTTGGTTCGGCATTTAATACGTGGATTTCCTCTTCATTATTATCTTCGCTTTTCTTCGAAGGTGGTTTCTCTCCGTGAATGTTAAGGATCAACCCGTGCTTTTGCATCACTTCAAATATGGGGTAGAAAGCAGTAAAATTATTTGGGTCAACTCCGTACTTGGAATTGGTTGTCACCCCTGCTGGGTAGCATTTAACACCGTGTATGTAATTACCTTTAGCAGCTTCATCTATTAATTCTGGAGTTAATTCATGACTTAAGTAAAATGACATCAAAAACGTGGTACTTGGGGCCAATTTTTGAAGGTCCTCTCTATACTGTTTCACTCTTGCAATAGTTGTGACTGGTGGAAGCAAATTAGGCATCACGTAACAAACAGAGACACCCCCTTCTTTCACTGTCGGGGTAACTAGCTCCATCATATTCCCATCGCGAAGATGCACATGCATATCTGCGGTCATTCCCAACTCAATCTCTGTTGTCATGATGTTTATCTTTTTTATTTTTACAAGTAGATGTATTTTTACAACTTTATTGAAAAAAAAATTAATTTTTTTTTATAAAAATTGATAGGAATGCTAACACGAAATAACATCTAGCTATACATAGAAACGGCACTAATATTGTACAAATCATTAGCAGAGTAGTTAAAAATAGGGGATACATCTTTAGCTGGAAATGATTTGGGGACTTGTTCATCTTCCCTTAGGCCGATGATATGGGTATTCTTGCTATCAATGTAATTTCCAAGCAGAATCTCCATGTTATCCATGTCCCATACAGTGTAAACATTTCTTAAGAAATTTTGTCCAATTATAATAAAATCATCAAAAGCTGGAAAAATCGGGAAGTTACAATATCCATCTTCGGATTCAGTGAAGTCCGCCATACCATTGACAGTGAGTACAAGAGTAGAGCCTCCGAATCCAAATTTGATGATTGCTTCTTTGTTGCAAGGGAAAGTGATTCCGAACGCTTCTTGTTCAAAAGTCCCGTTGAGTACAATAGCCAAATTTCGAACGACATCCATTGGGGCAACTGTAAAATATGTGCCAGTATCCACTAATGCTGGATAGTTTTTAGGAGTAATCAAATGGTTTTCATTTTTATATTCAATCTCGATTTTATCTATACCAACAGCAAGTAAAATTGGATCTTGATACTTATCAGTATCTCCAATTGCTTTTTCAATTATGGGTAAACTAATTAATGATTCATATTTAGCTGTATCAACTCCTCCAAATATATATTTAACTTGTTCTGCTTGGTCAGGATAGAATACTGAGTAACAGTTCTTTTTAATAGCACCCGTATTCTTCAATTGTTTTGGAAAGTTATCATAAGTATACTTAGGGATCATCGGGAAATATGTTGAGGGTATATCAAACTTGATACCATATTCACTAGTGTAACTAGTTTCAAACTTTGGCAATCCAAGACCAATGATTGCTCGGCTATTCATTATGCCGCTAGTCGAGGTTTCCGCAAATCCAAATTGCATAGCATCGATTTTCACTTTAGGATTTATTTCAAAGGTTTCTTCTGCCCAGGTCCCATTTACTTCTCCTCCACCAAAAATTTGGCTGTACGGTTTTCCACCACTTTTAAAGCTGACCAGATCTTTTGGATCATATAATTTACTGAACACGACAGTATCACTGGATCCAGAATCAAACAGAAATGGTATACTACGGGGTGGGGTCCCAATGTTTATATAACCTCGATATAGTCCAGTAGTAATTGGTTCAAGCGTAAATTCAAGCGTTCCCTCTTTCTTAATACACGAACACCAAACAAGCGATGCTAATATTAGTACACTTAAAATCATCTTAATTTTGTAGTATTCAAGATAAAATGTCACCCATATTTATAGAGATTGTGTTATTGTGGTCTGAAGTGAACTGTGCAACCAAATATTCCCGTTTCGGCCCAAAAAGAGAATGTACCAAACTTCAAAATGAGGACCAGATTATGTTTGAGGTTGGGAAAAGTAATTTAATCACCTTTTTTTGATTTTTCAATTTAAAGAAATCACTCTCTTTTTTATCATTAGAAAACATACCATTTGCAGTATAGACCAGACGATATTATAAAACTATAATGTTCTACGTTTTGGTTTTCCAATAGTTTGAATTACATCTTCAGAAATGTATATACAGTTTTTAATAAATCTATAAGTTATTCGTAATAAAAGAATTGTCTTAGTCCCTTGCCAAAATTTCTAATGTTAATAAATTTTAAAAATTATAGTCAAAACTGATGTTTGAGAATCTTGCATAATGAAGCTAAGAAACAAGCCTCTTAAAATTTCTTCTTTCCTAATATTATTCTGCGACCTCCTCTTTGTTTTTCTCTTCAATAACACTCCAGCCTAGTCTTTTATTTAGCTTTTCATATTTTGCTCTATCCTTATCGCTAACACTTGGTTTTATATTTTGAAGAGCTAGCCTAAAATCATCATTTGTTACCCTGATATCATCATCCTGATCTTTTAAATCCTCCTCATAAAATCCCGAGGCATCCAATTCTTCAATTTTTTGACCTTTGAAAAACTTTTTCTTTAATGCTAACACGGCCGCTTCTCTGACCAACGACAGTAAATCAGCACCCGAAAAATTTCGACAATATTGATCGTGAGCGATAGCTTCTAAGTCAACATCTGAGCTCAACGGAGTCTTGTTTGCCCTCACTAATGTTTTTAAAATTTCATGTCTCTCTAAAGCAGTTGGTAGCTCAATATAAAGTGTCTTGTCTAAACGCCCAGGTCTCAACATCGCAGGGTCAATCATATCGGGTCTATTAGTAGCACCAATCACGAAAACGCCAACTCTATCGTTCAAACCATCTAGTTCCGTCAACAAAGTATTCACGACCCTTGAACTTGACTCAGTCAACAGAGCATCCCTTCTTGGTACAAGAGCATCAAGCTCATCAAAAAATATGATACAAGGAACAGAAGCTCTTGCCCTCTGAAAGACTTGCCTTACTGCTCTCTCTGATTCACCAACATACTTGTTTAATAATTCTGGGCCTTTGATTGAAATAAAATTTGCACGGGATTCATTGGAAACGGCTTTGGCCAATAAAGTTTTACCACAACCCGGGGGTCCCCACATGAGAACACCAGATGGAGCTGAAATTCCAACTTTCATATAAAGTTCAGGCTTTTTTATAGGTTGAACAATGCACATATGTAACTCCATCCGAATTTTATTCAAGGCACCAACATTTGCCCAGCTCACATCAGGGACAGTCGCGAAACCTTCCCTCTTTGCTGTGGGCTGAACCGTGGGTAATGCATTGATAAAATCATCAAAAGTGATCGCTAACATCGCCAATTGCTGATCGTTCAATGGATCTGGATGATTACTAAGGAATTTTTGAATTGTTGACAATTTCTCAATATCAGTTTTAGATTTATAATTATCAAGTGCAGCTTCAATTGTGTTTTTTGGATCAATATCCATTGAATCTGATGTCGATTCTAGCATTATAGACTGATGACTGGTCAATTCTAGCGATTGAATTTCGGTATTCTCGTCAGAATTACCATCATATGATGACACATTCTTCGCTTGTATCTCCTTAATGAAAATTTGTTCCCTTTCGCTTAAACCTTCAAAGATCCTCTTTATCGCAACGATACCTGCGGCAGTGACCAAGCTTTTGAGATCTGCACCAACATATCCCGGTGTCATTTTAGCTAGTTGCTTAAAGTTGAAATCGTCCCTATTATCAAGCTTCAATTTTTTGGTCATGGTGGTCAAAATAGAACAGCGTTGGTCTTCATTAGGGACGTTAAGACATATCTCTCGATCAAATCTTCCGGCTCTTCTCAAAGCAGGATCTAAAGAGTCTGGTCTATTGGTTGCACCAATTACAATGACTGGCTTACCATCAGTTTTATCCAAGGTAAGCTCATCCATTAAAGTTAACATTTGAGCCACAATTCTTTTTTCCATTTCTCTTTGAGCTCCACCATCTCTTTTAGGAGTAATGGCATCAATTTCGTCTACGAAAATAATGCACGGTGCTAACGTTTTAGCCTCTTCGAATATCTCTCTCAATTTTTTCTCAGACTCTCCTGACATACCACTTACAACAGATGGTGCAGAAACGTTGATAAATGGAACTTGTAACTCACCAGCAAGAGCGTTTGCAATGGTAGTTTTACCACAGCCTGGGGGGCCATAGAGCAAGACACCTCTTGGCGGTTCAACCCCTGTTGACAAGTAAATTTCTGGGTGTAGTATTGGTAAACCGATAAGTTCCATTAGTTGCGTATTGATCGCCTCCAAACCCCCAAGCGAAGACAAGGAAGTGCTGGGAGGTGTATGGTCAATCTTGCTTTTACGTTTTTTAACTGCTTGTTTCGGTTCTTCTTTACTTAATCTCTTTTTGGAGTTCACTTCCTCATTCTCTATTGCTTTCAGTTGATTTTCATCGGTTTTGCTGCTCCACAAAGCAACCACTGATTTGTTTAATGAGTTCGAATCTTTGGCTTCCATTAAATTAGAGTCATCTAGGTCATCAAAATCATCATCAATTTCTGCCTCAATATGATTCTTTTGAGGCTTAAGAGATTCAAGATATTTGCTTTCCTCTTCAACAACTATTTTCAATACTTTAGTGATATTCTTTTCAAGCTGTGCACGCTTTAAACGACGCATCAGGAAATCATTACTCTGAACGTAGTCCAAGATTTCAGATACATGCAAATCTTTGGCAAGAGCCAAGCCTTCTAAAGGATCATCATTTTCCAAAGATGAGCGCTTTTCTTCGCTTCTTGACTCCAATAAATCATGTATATAATCATAGACTTTTTGATCTATGCTCTGTGTCACTGTCAGTTTGTTTGCCATGTTAATTAGTTTGGTGATCTCATCGCCATAAAAAAGGTTGCAGGTACACATATTACATAATCGATTATATAATACACGATTGGAATGCTAACTTCGTGTATGCATACAGTCGAATATAGGTTCTCAGTGTTATTCACGTGTTTTCCTATAGACTGCCCATTATATTCTCATGGTATTCTAATACTGCTTTAAGCAAGTAAGTAGAATATTTTGCTTATAATCTATGAAGATCCTTGGAAAGAGTCCCTCCTAGTAAGTTGCAGCTATTACCAACACCAGCAACAGCACCGGCATCAACTTCAGCACTAACACCAGAACTAACAACAACACCAACACCAGAACTAACAACAACACCAACATCAGAACTAACAACAACACCAACATCAGAACTAACACTTGTGCCAACACAAAGACAGAAAATTCGTCACTCTTTATTGACTTCTACCACTTATACTATGCTTCACTTGCTGAGCGCTCTCCTTGTTGTTCCTAGCAATATATGCATCCCAAAACATGATGCCTTCAAATTTTTGGTAATTCAGTACATCTGGCCCGGCCCAGCATTTGATGAACTAGGTAAACCAATAAATAACTTGATGTTTTTGTGTTTGGGGTGGTCTTAGTTGCAAAATTACCCCAAGTGTTCCAGCTGAATTCAAGATCCTTCAAATTTCTGTCATCGTAAAACTTGAATCTCGAAGTTAGCATCATCAAAAACTTGGCCAATTGGCTAACCTGGAAGTGTGCATTGAGAAGGCAAGCCTAGAAGAATTGCTTTAATTTATTACCAAAACTCTCCAGCAAAGGTGATGAGACCTGTTCCAAAGGTGATGAGACCTGTTCCAAAGGTGATGAGACCTGTTCGCCCCAAGTTTTCAATATAAAAATCGGAACCAGCAACATCATCTTCGAAATATTTGTTCGCGTTGTCCGAACCAACTGATTGGAGCGGTCTAACAGTCGTTTTGGAAAGCATAATACGCTTGAACTGAGAAAAGTGATACATTCTCAACTTTAAATTGAAAACGATCTATGTCATCACGTATTTCAGTACATCTACAAATTCTGTCACCAATGTAAGATCCACTGTATTGGTTGGCAAACTTCAGGTTTATTTTTAGATAAGAATCTAAGAAACAACCAGCAACAAAAATGACCAGCAAACTTTGTACAATAGTTTTTCTATTTTGATTGGGTTTAAAACCTGTTCAGTTCCCGGTTTTCAATCACATTTTTAGCATCAAGTTGAAAGCAGCAGACAAGAATTAATTTGAAAAAAAAGTTAATACGACTACGAACGAATATTTAAATGACTGTAAGAAAGATGCTTGTTGATAGAAATTGATTGGGTATTGAATGGATTCAATACTTGCTTATTCCGGAAAATTCCAATTCTTACCCAACAGGTATCTTCAAGTTTTTCAGGTAAACCTCCTTTTGATTGAATAATAAGCTGCAAATTTGTGCTTGTTAGTGGTGTACGGTTAATGCTTAATAATAGGTCGTATTGATATTATTTCTTATGTTATTCATGACCGTTGTTGCCGTCATGCCTAACGCTTAGGTGAAATATGCCTCTGAGGTACCTTCCGGTCCACTGGGCAGTCGCCGCTTTAGTTATTGCCATATATGTCAACCTGCAATTTTTCACCAAGTTGCTTAGTGCTTTGTTCACATGCCCTGACCCACTATTTCCTGGTTCGCTTTTGTGTCACTAATTACCACTCTTATCCTTAGTATATGTAGTTAGCTGTCTCCAGTAATTGGAAATTAAAGTTATTTTTCGTACATTAGTTATACTATTACATTTTACCTATAGGCCTCCTGAGACCGCCCGAAAGGTTGATCGATATCTATTTTCTGGTCCAAAAGCTATCTCCCAGTAATACTTCTACTATATTAGAATGTTTCCAGCACTCGTAACGCCCGGGATACTATTCACCCATTTACTAGAGTTGGGACTACTATCACCTACTAGCTTTATGTTTATCCTTTTGGATCTTACCAGGTAAGCTTTAGATTCTAATAAACCGTAATTTAAAGCTAACAGTCAGACCAATCAAATCGTATTGTTTTTATCTATTTTTATAAGAAAAATACAAAAAATTAATATATCTTTGGACCAGTGGCTGGTAAAAGATTACATAAAAAAAAGACAATTAAAAGCAATTGAGAAGAAACAAGGTAATACTTGGACTTTTCGTACTATACGCAGAAACAGTGGAGTTTGCTCTCATTTGAAACTGAGATATCTTTCTCCTGAAATAATTAGCCACAGAATTTCCTAAACACAAGTGGCTGATTAAGTGGAAATCGTGGCGGGTAGTTCTTCAGGAACGTTCAACGATTTAAGAATTTTTCTAAAAGCAATCCAGCAATCCGCTAAGCTCTCAAAATAATACGTTACCAAAGGAGATGAATTAAAAGTGCCCCGCAATATGTATACAAACTTTCGGACGGAACGTCAGCACAGTTGCATAAACAATTCTCTCTGTAATATTTCGAAAATTGATGCTTACTTAGTTCAAGGATGTACTGTTAATGCAGAATAATAGTGGAGGCGAATATGTTGTAGATTCATGTACATCAATGCTCCTCTTGCTCATGCGTAGTTGGAAATAATATAATCGAGGATATAAACTTAAACCCAAATAGGAAAGTGACTTAGCAATCAGTTTTCAAATTAAACAATTGCCAACCAGGGGCAAATTAAGTTTGTGATTCAGTTGATAAGTATCTGGTTCAGCAATTGAGTGTATTGATTGCTATAGAGCACAAAATTATGGAAAGATGTATTGAAGTATGCTCATGTGCAGTTCGTTTACTTAAACACAATAATAAACTAGGAAAAGAGACTAGTATGAAATTATCCCAACCCCCTGTGGCGTGGCCATTTTTATTGATTCTTGAAGTATAAATAGGGATCAATTTTCTGAAAACCAAACAAGTTATTCAACAACTTTTATCAATCATTTTTAACATGTCAGACTTAGGTAGAAAAAACATTTCCGACAAGCTCTCTGAAGCTGTCAAGCCAGACCAACAAAAGGGTTATCTTGAATCCGGTAAAGAATACTTGACTGATTCTGCTGACAAAGTTGCTGCCAAATTGACCCCAGACGAACAAAAGTCCTTTGGTCAAACTATTAGTGACAACATTCAAACTGGTCATGATGACGCCAAATCTAGAGCCCAAGCTAACCAAGCTTCATTGGCTGATACCGTCTCTCAATATGTCGATGGTGCAAAGGAACAAGTTGCAAATGCAGCTAACTATGTCTCTTCAGTTGTCACTGGTGCCACTGAAGGAGCCCAAAAGGAGCATGAAACTTCTAAGTAAATAGGCTAATAAAATCAATTTCTATTACACTTTAAATGTAAATTTTCGCTCGGTAACAGCTGGATGTAAATCTTAAATAATCTGAAACAGAAAAATCCTTAACAACAGCTATAATTTTAATGGTTGCAAATGTTTCTTTTCTTCTATTCACATCACGTGACATATGTGCTAATTTTTAGATGATTCAAAAAATCCAATAATTTAACAAAACCAATGAGTGCATCAGAAAGTGAGAGCGGCCTGAGATATTTGCAGACTGGTTTGGTGAAGTCGCATTCATTAGATGATGGGTCTGATAATGACTTTGAAGACTCTGGCGATGAGCAAAATCCAAGAGTTTTTATTTTGAAGAAGATTGCCAACGATGATCGTTTTAAAGAATTTCAAGACCTTGAAAGGAGTGATGAGGAAGCGGATGAACTTGATGAAGAAAAGGGAACAGGTGTCGATGATCGTTCACATGAAATAACCACTGAAAGAAAAGAAAATTTTCAAGAATCTGGCAATAGTTCAGAATCAAGCGGTAAACGTCTTCGGTCATCTAAGGTCAATCTCTCAAAGTTAACTCCCGAAAAACTCGAGAAAGAACAAAAGCGTATAAAAAAGACCGGTGTATGCTACTTATCAAAGATACCACCATATATGAAGCCAGCAAAGTTGCGCTCAGTACTTACAAGATTTGGAAAAATTGATCGATTGTTTCTAAAACCAGAGGAGGCAACAATATACCATAAACGAAAAAAATATGGAGGAAATAAGAAAAAAAATTTCACAGAAGGGTGGGTTGAATTTGTAGATAAAAAGGATGCAAAAATTTGTGCTGTCACATTGAATGCAACCACTTTAGGAGGTAAAAAAACTTCATACTACCACGATGATGTGATAAATATTAAATATTTATCTGGTTTCAAGTGGTTTGATTTGACTCAGCAGATTGCAAAAGAAAATGAAGTTAGACAAGCCAAATTAGCATTGGAAATTTCACAACAGCTGAAATTGAACAAGAGCTATATTCAAAATGTGGAGCAATCCAAGAGTATTGAGAGAAAGAGACAAAGGGATCCTAAAGTGGATCAAACAAAAAACACCGAACAGGAGGACGAAGAAATTAGGAGAAGTTTCAAACAGCGAAAGGTAACCAGTATTAGGGCTGATGCTTCTGAGAATTTGAAAGAAAAATCTAAACCGAATGAAAAGTTAACAGAGGTTTTATCAAAAGTTTTTTAGAGAGTGATTGCCTTTCAAAACTTTCATGAGATGCCCCAGGCAGTTTATTAATTGCTTTCTTTTCATTCATCTCTTAAATTTGTTTATTTCTTTCAAGCTCATTAATCATGGTCGCAAAGTCCAACTGAATGTGGAATCAGACTCTTAATTGAAGAACTATACATTTAGAAATTTTCACGCTTTATAGTTACAGTAATTGTAGAAGAAATAATTCTAGCCTAGAATATGGTACAAAACCAATTATATATATACAATACTAAATTTTGTCATTTTAAAACAGCTTTTTTCTTGGACTTCCTAATACCTTTTAAATTGCTTCGCAGTACCCTACGCAGTCTATTGAAAGCAATTAGGAAATCAATTCTTTGCGCTAGCTCAGTTTTGTCTTTGCATCCGACCTCATTCATCAACAAAGAGCTGTTAATAGCGTCATTCCGACTTATCTTTTTCAGAAGAACAACTCTGTTGAGCTTTGACCAATTCAAATGTGACCACCTCTTTGCTCTTTGGTTTACATTACTATTGCCTAATTTTGGACTAAATGAATGCGGTCCATACTTAGATTCTAGGGTAAAATCTTCCACTCCTGTAGACTGAGCGGACATATCCCTTGTTCTGAAATGGTAATTCAAATCCAGTGAGCTGGATTTATCTACAGGCTTAACAGAGCCATTGGGAGCACTCATTTTGAATTCATAAATATGATTGTTTTCTAGTTGAGTGTTATCTATCATCGGAGTGGAGTTTCCCAAAACTTCTTTGACAGGGCTCAGATTTCTATACTTGAAATCCATCAGTTTGATAAAGCTTTCAGCAGTATCATCCAGGTTTTCTGAAAGGGCACTTTGAGATTCTACTTGGGCTTTCACGGGAGATATCTTGGGGGATTCGTACTTTTTTACTGAATCGAGAGTCTGATTCACTCGCTCTAGTAGCATGGCTCGAGAAACTTCGTCAAATCTAGGCTTCTGAGATGGATTATGGTGCAATTCTTCAAACAGTTTATTCAAGTTGAAAGGTTTCACTTGATAGCGAACTGGCGAGCTCTTCAGAATTTTCGGTATATCCGACGATTTTCCAGTATCAGTAGATAATAAGTGGTCGTCAAACAAGCGTGTATTCAGATAGGCTCTGTAATTATCAACAGAGGAGCTTAATTTATTCATGCCTATTGGGGTTCCGTTCATCTTCTTTTTATGATTTACTTCTCCAATTTTGATATGATCTCTCTCTTGACGAAGATACTCATCTTCATATGTCTTGCGTGATCTTCGTAGTGGAGTTCCGTTTCGAGACCTAATTGTTCTCTTAGATTCTTCTTGTAGTGGTATCGTGCTAGTGTGTTTTGTATAGAAATGAGTGTCACTGCTTTCTCTTGATTCACCTCTCCGTCTGTTTGAGGGGCTCATTCTGGATCTTATAGCTCTAGGGGTTTCGACTCCGGTATCATCAAACTCCTCATCATCACTATCGAGAGAATTTCGAATATAACTCATGTTGTTTATTATTTAGCTTTTTTTATTCTACAAAAAAAATAACACGCGAAACTATTCTTAAACCAAATCATTCATAATTGCAGACGTACAGGCATTCCAATCTACTTCAAATAGACCAAACACTCTTTCGTAGTTAATTAAGCTCAAGTGATCAAAGAAAAGGCGCAACTCAGCAACATTATTTATTTTCTTGACGTTAGGCATTAATGGTACCAATCTATTCTGCGCCTGTTCAATTTTAATAGGAGAATCTTTAAAAAAGGTGAAATCTTTTGAGTGAGAAATCCTATCAATTATCGCCACCTCGTTTTCGATTTGAGACAGTTTACCGGTGATACTCTCAGGACTCGAAGTTATGAACAACCACTCGCTTAAATTAAACTCATCGTATCTAAGAATTAGCAACTGGTCGAGTAGCTTGCAGCCATTTAACAACAATGCCAATTCTTCAATAGTAAGAGCATCAGAATCCGCTAAGCTTCTCCATTCCACTAATTCAAACACTTTCATGAGTTCATGACAAATCATTGTCCATAATGGTATTAAGTGTACTTCACTAAACTTCAAGGTTATTGATCTCAATAGATTTAGAATCTCACTTCGGTATAGAACCGGACATTGTGGCAGACCTAAAGAATCATCGATTCGAGTACTCATATCATCAAAATAATTCATAAAGAAATCTGACGGCTGTATCAACAACAAGAACGATATTCTTTTGAGTGACTGTATTTTATTTTGAACTTCACCTCCGTCATTCCAATTAAAGAGATTAGCTGGAGTCGAGCCCACAGAAGGCGTGATTCTTGATATTAAGTCCCCCATTCGGCTACTCTCTAAGGAAATCCATCTGCTAATTATTCCAGTCCATAAAGGTAATTTCTGTTCGTCCAGAAAAAAACTAACATCCATAAATGCATCAAAAACCAATGACTTCCATGTCTTATTTGGTGAATGCTTACCTATCAAATCAAGAATTATTAAGGTCTTTACCGAGACTTGATTGATTTTCTTTGGCTTCAATTGAGGCATAACTAAATTTGCTAATACAACATTAACACTGGACACTAACTTGTCATTATCTTCTATTATCAGCTGAAAATTCTCAATAACGTGCACGAGTGAATCCACTATATCATCTCCATCATAATTAGTGCTAGCTTCTAGAGTGGTAGTTTCAATAGTTTCTTCAAGGTTCACTTCACGCTTAGCCGAGACCATGCTCCCTAAAACCCTGACAAAAATATCCCCGATCTCGCGCTTGTACTTTTTATTATCTCTGAAGTTGGGATTTGTAGATTTAAACGAAAGTATCTTGAGCTGTTTTAAACATTCGGGAAGAATAGATTTAAATAACAGAATGTTCAGTGTCACGTGTTTATAAAATTGGACTGTAGTGCTCCAAATATCTGATATAGTGTCAGTATCAATAGATTCAAAATATTCAACCAAGAATTTGGCTAAAGCTTTGGCAGTTATCGGAATATTCAAAGTAGATTTTTTCAGGTCTTCAATAGTATTAGGTGCACATCTTGTGCGAATAGAATTGAACAAATGCGGCAAGGTAACCTGTGAACGTCCTCCATCTAGTATATTCAACAATTTGATGGATTGACTTGAATCTTTAGACAGCCTTATATGGTCAAAGTGTACCAAAGTTTCGATTACCTCTTGCTTCTCTAAATCTATGAATGATTTCAACATTTTGCGCACCATAAATTTCAATTTGTGCGCCAAGTATGTTAATGATCTTTCACTATGGTTTAAGGCAGGCTTTGAGTCAGCCCATTGCCATATGCGAACACATATCTCTACTGCATCTTGAAATGATATCAAAATCAGATAAAGTTTGTTTTGTTCACTTGTTCTAATAGCAGGTGACTCTATCTGAAAAACACCTTGAATTACATTTCCAAAAAAACCCTGTTGTTCCCCTTCTTTAGGGTTTTTTTCACTATTGACTCGCAGTGAAACCAAGTAGCTGTGGCTTATTGATAATAAATCTTCTAGCCCAATCATCATCACGTTGATAGATGATTCAATATTTTCTAAATCTCCGACAACTTCAAAATAAACGATCTTCTGAAAAAAGTAGTTGATCTTTTTAATTAGGCAATCATTTAGATTAAGCAACACGCTGAAAACTGAATCACCAAATAAATAAAGCGACCTGGTTAACAACTTCATCCATGACTCAATCAAAATACATGATTGTGACTTAGTGATACCTCGAATCACAAAACTGACAAAAGATGGGTCTTTCTCATCGTCAGCTACATGTAACAAGTTCAATTTGAGTTTTGAATCTTGTACACTTTCTAAGAGCTTAATAATGCAGTCTAAAAATTTACACTGCATCAATTCGACAGTATACAAGCCCTCAGAGATATCCATATAGTATGAGCAGGTATGAATTAAAAGCAGGAAAATCTCTAAAATATCGGATTCATTGCCAGATAATAAAGAAATCAATTCGAGACAATCTTCCATGCAAGAAAAATATTCATTTAATGCGCCAGAATCATTCAACAAGTCTTTCTTGAGTTTGAAATTGAGTAACTTCATAATAACAGATTTAATTAATGACTTGTATGTGGAAATTTCCCAATCATTGACATTGAAAAGTTCCAATTTGTTCAGGGCCACCAATTCATTATTAAAAGCATCTCTTAGACTTTTTGGATGAAAAAAGTTCACCACATTCAATATGCGTAAGTGATACGCTAGTTGACCTAAATCATCTTCGGAGCTCAACTCTTTACGTGAATTTTTCATGAAAGTAGGCTCTAAGAGTGGATCTGTCAACATTTTTAATATTCTATTTGCCAGCTCATTTATAAGAGTACTCTCCACAAATTTCGCGACCGCAATCGAGTTTTGATTTTTATCAAACAAGTCCTCCAAAAGAAGAAACACTGATCTTGCTAAAATCGAATCACTGCCATTTATTGATGAAGAATGAACCCATAAAGTTGATACGGCTCGTACACGCTCAAAGTGTGGCAACTTCATTAATAAATTGGCAATTCCTGCTTCAACGGAGTGTATAGAGAAAATAACTTGTAATTCGAATGTGGCTCTCACTGCCTCGATTTGGTAATTTAAACTGTCCAGCGAGTAAATCAGTGCCCACAAATTGGACAATATAGCCTTCAATAATTTTTCTCGATTGGAAACACTAACAGACTTTAGTAAATACTTTGAAAGTCTTGAAATCGATAATGCCATTTTTGTTGTAAAGGAAGACGCTTGTAAAATTTTATTTATCAAGGCAGAGTTATGCCATTCTGCAAGCGGGTTCTCATCTAGGATTTCTGTTAACACCGTACACGCCTTATATGCTAATTTTGGATCCGTGTCTATCGATACAATAAGTGTGCTCTCCAAACAATTAACGATTAAACTGAAGATATCTTCCTTCGGAATTGGAAATTCTTCAATAGTTTCCCTCTCAAGCGACTTTCGGTAAAACTCTTTTACTAAATTGACGACATTGTAGTCGTTGACCTTTAAATCGATTTTCAAACTTCCGAATATATTTTTCGAGAACAATAGAAGCAAGTTTTCGAGGACCAGTAATCGTATAATGCTAATTTTTTCACAAGCAATAATGCAAAGAGCCGCCAATGGGGCATGAGCTGCCAGTATTTCCTCTTCGTTGAAATTGAAGGTCTTCAAGATGAAGTTGAGAAACTCCATGTCATCGCCATTACTAAGAATCATTTTGGTTATGTCATTCCAAATGTAAATTGATGTGACACCATCGAAAAACAGTTGTGCCGCTATCATCAAATCCAAGTTATCTTTATTTTCGTAGCATACGTTTAAGTAAGGTGAGAGCAACTTGGGTGTGATGAGATTACTAATTTCCCATTTATCCATGATTATTGCTGAAGATATGGTGAAAGCTTCAATTCTTTTATCATCTTCACGATGAATAAGCTTCAATAAACCGTTTGACAAAGTTTCTAATGCATAAGATTCAAAGTACTTTGAGCGATTTTGGTTATTGTCGTTATCTTCGGGTCCTAAGAATAAGTTCCATAGTCTCCTGTTCAAACTCATGTCCTTTCTTAAAGATACTCGACAACATGACATTATCAACAACTCCTTGTCACTTACAGAGATGTAATCATTATAAATTGGTGAATCAAGTGGTATGTTTGATAAAATTAAGTCGAAAAAACCACGTATGATAATTATATCATCTGAATTTGATATAGATGATGCAAATGCTCGAATAAGTAAGCCTGGCTCTGGGCGAAGACACGCCTCCGCCTCTTCTGAATAAAAGGAATTGCTACCCCCGTTTATGAATTTAAATACCGGTAACCTCCTATTACACCACGCCAAAGCCCCTAATCTGCGCTCTGGATTGCCAATTATACAAATGAACAAGTTTTGCCAAAAATTGGAATCATTTTTCATTTTCAGTTTTAGTAACTCAAATAAAGCTAGTACTTCACTAAATATTTCTGAATTTTCGTCATCCAACCCTGGCAACATGCTTAAGATTAACGGTTTCAGAACTAGCAATAATTTTGGAGCTTCCATCTTGATTACACATTCCGATAAAATTTTGATTAGATGCGGTTTAACTTGGATAGAGCAATATGACAACAAAGGGAATAAGCCAGACACCAATACTTGGATTTCTCTATTGAATGACTCCACGGTGAGTGCGTTAAATATCACTTCATATATAGAAAGAGTCTTTTGGTGTACACCATTAGGTAATTTCGAAGAAAGACAAAGAGAAAGCTTCTCTGTGATTCTTTTGCTATATGGAACCCAAGTTGTTGAATTGACTGATTCTTCGGTCAATTGTAATGCTTTTTGTAATCTTGAGAGGAACGAAATATAGTCGGCCCATTCGTGCAAAGAATCGAACAGTCCCAAAACCTTGTCGATCAGTTGAGCCCATCGTTTATCTTTGGATGACAATTGCGAGTAATCCACCACTCGCGATGAGGGAGCTGCTTTCATTTGGCGACTCATTTAATGTTTTGCCTAAATTCGATAAAGAACACAACACGTAAATTTGACGACATTAAATATGTCTTTCCAACGATACGACATTTACAAGCAAATCTATTCAATAGTTTACAAAGATCAGAAAATTAAGGGATTTGAGGTCTATAATTAAGTAGAATGAATGACTTTTTTAAAAACTAATAATTTTGCTTCTGTATTTCACTTTGCTATGATATTATTTATTTTCTACTTACATTTTGTTTCACTATATTTAGTTAGCGATTACATACATGATAATCTAAATTTCAACTCATAAACTGCATTTAATTGTAATGTTAAATTTGTAAGCGATTAAAATGTTTTAAACTTCTTACATATACTCTAACTAGCATTTTTCAGTTAATTTTTAATGTGGACCTAAAGTAGATTTCAAAGATTTTATCGAATTATAAATAAATTCAGAGCTGCTTGTTGAGAATTCCATCAATGAATCTCATAACTTCCACCAATTCTTCTTCATTGGTGCTATGCTGAAGACCAGAAAAAACCTTATACTTGTAATCTTTGAACCCGAGCTTACTATAAAATTTATAGGCATCATTAGCATAACTCTCGGAAACAATAGGGTCAATATCACCATGACCTTGATAAACAGGTGTTGAAAAATTGGCTGCAGAATGCATTTTTTGAATGGTGTCACCTATAGGACAAAATCCAGAAAGCGCAATAACACCACCAATTTTGAAGTCAAGTAATGCAGCAGTTGCAAGTGACAATGCTGCTCCTTGAGAAAATCCTCCAATTATAATGTTTTCTGCTGGTATCTTTTTAACTTCGATTTGTTCTCGAATCAATTGCTCCAAAGTGTCACAGCTTTTCAAAAACCCTGGGGTATCTTGCTTAGCATTTGGATTGTTGAATTCATAGATATCAAACCAGCCTGGCATACGATAACCACTATTCGCAGTTACTGGAATGACGGGAGCATTGGGAAAGATATAATTGATCGTATCAGCATTTCTGATAACCTGAGTTTGTTTAACAAGTTGAGGGAACCAGGACCATCCCTCTCCTGAATCTCCCAACCCATGCGTGAAGATAATTGCTGCTCTAGCTGGTTTTGCGGCCGATACTCGAATTGCTGTAATTGACATGTTGGTAAAAAAGTTGATTAGAAAAAACTCCCTTCCTTTTCTAGCGCCAAAATAAATCTTAAATTCATCACTTTGATATAATATTCATATGAAAAGTTTATCTGTCAGTGAATTTTCAGGACTACGAGGCTTCCCAGTCGTCTCAGTATCCACTTTTATCTGCTTATGCAATTACTCATCATTATCTTGGGTAATGTGGTGTCTGGGTTTGAAATTTTATCACGTTGTTGCATGATATTCGCCCAAGAACTAAACTCCTGAGGTACAAGTGCTAATTAAACTTATGTTCTCTATGTTATTTAGTCTCCTAAGTAAAATAAAGTTAATAACAATCTTCATACATCGTGGTATTATGGCTACAAGCACTTGTACTATTGTTGCCGCAAAAATACATGTCAGTGCTCCAAATTTTTTTATGAGGGTCGTTTAATAGCATTTAATACATTAATTGGGCAATTTTTGAAGCAAATTCCAAAAGAGTTTTATAATTGCGTTAGTGCATGACTAATGGACGAGAAAATGCACGCAAGTTTTACGTGAAGCACATTCTTAGCGCATTTATCGCATTTGATAAATTACGATTGGTACTCTTATCAGGGCAAGCTAGTTCCTCATAGGATTAAATCATCTGTATGCTTACGAGTCAATTCACCTTAAAAATTGTTACAGCCACTGCTCTTGCACCAAGGCCTCCTGAGACCGCCCGAAAGGCTGATGCATACCATTGCTGGTCGATGAATTGACTCCCAGGGGTGCTCTACACTATCAGAACGTTTCCACCACTCGTAACCCCGGTATACCCCCTACCCCTTTACGCTCAGCCCCTAGAGTTGGGCCTACTATCTCCTACTACCGATATGATCTGACCAGGTAAGCCCTAGATTCTATTAATTCGAAATTTATAGCTCACAATTTACAATTCCCTAATAGAACCCATATGAAGGTGTCAGAACCCAATTACCAGCTGATCAACTTGAGCTATGATTCAGTGATACTGCAGGAAGAGGTCTATCGGCATTTAGGAAAGTCTCATGTACCTTAAAGGTACAGATGTAATAGACGGCACTAAGAACCGAAAACAATTCTTTCTCTTTTAAGGATTAGAGTCATGTGATCTATGTGGTTGAGATACAATAGTTGATCAGCAAATTGGGTCAACAATTTGCCCCGGAATTGCTGGGTGTCCATGCCAGAATATAGCAGCAGCAGTCATTACGTAAGAAAAGTAAATTACCGCGAATTTTAATCAAATGCTTAAAACTCGAAGAGACGTTTGAATTACTGGGTCAGTAATTGAAGAGTAAATGTATTTTTAAAAAAAAGTTCTAGTCTAGTAACCTTCTCAATGATAGGATAATTTTGGGCAAAACATAACAAGCAAATTTGCAAATATTTAACTTTATATGGGGCCATCCAATTCATGTAAAGATTGTTCGAATAACAGAAAAAAAGTTTTTACATCGAACATGAGAAAAAAACAATAATTAGATAATCCGCCTCTAGCTCGAGATTAGCTGAATGTGGCAACATCTAAGAAGCTCTAGATGAAGTTTAGCACGGTCAAATATATGCTTAAGACTTCTACAGTTTTATTAACTCTAAACTCTACAAGGAATAGTCTGGTTTTCCTATAAATGTAAACCTGTGTTATACATAAAAAAGTTCAAGTACAACAAGGCTTAGTACAAAATCAACATTAACCTGCGTTAGAGCTAGGCCGTAAAAATGTGAAATATAGTATAAGTAGAATCCAAATTTCTTAAACTCCATTAACATCAATTTCGTTTTACGCCTTTGAGATTACCTTTACTTCTCTTTCTGGCTATAAAACTCATTATCTCACCAGGGGTTATAACTGTGAAAATTACCAAGAGACCAATATATGGCCAACACCTTAATCACCGAATCAGAACCAACATAATTCGTAACTTTATAGATGTATAGTAATCATTCGGGAAAAGAATCTGCATTACAATGTTTCAAAAAGCAAGAGAAACATTTTTTTGATCTAGTATACTACAAAGGCAACTACTTAACAAATACTGTATATTCGCGAGCAAATAATTTTTTGCAAGATCCTACTCAATCAACTTCTTCAATTATTATTGTAAGTTCGAACTGTCACAAGAGAAGTAAACTCTCCAAATCAAAAAACAGGCTACTCCCTCACTCACTAACTCAGAATTTCTTGCTTCAGTAGTCATTCACTCTTAATTCGTTATTCACGCACTCATCCACTCACTCGCTATACTTCGACTTACAAAGAATACAACTATTCCTACTACAACTGGCATAGAATTTTCAACTTGATTTTATGCTAACACAATTAGTATTTTAAAGCTTATACAGTTGAAATGAAGTAACTGTACTTTCCAAATAAAACGCATCTGCAGAAACGGTTTAAGGCCTAACCAGACATTACTTTAATTCATTGAATGATATTCCAGGGTACACGCAAGTTACTTGGAGGTACTGTATACATCTATGATTTTATACATACTATACAAGTGATTTACTAGAAGAGAGTTATCAATTCTATGTTAGCATTGTTGTTGCTGTTCGAAAATTTAATCAATTATAACAAAAAAAGGCATATAAAACTCATATTTGCGATACTTGAAATTTCGAGAATCGTCATCAGCTCAATTCCGTGAGAACCTAAGCACAAAATCACCTACGATACTTCGTCTGACTTCATCAAAATTTAGTATTGATAGGAGGAACATACTAGATCGAATTTAATATTCCGAAATAATGTCATAGCTTCATTGACTTTTTTACCTATACAAATTTATCCAGCGTAGTGTATGAAAACATGTAATAACAGATTTGTATCATCACATTCCCAAATGGCATTTTCCTGAAAATATAATCGCTGGAATTATCCACCAAAACGATAATTGCCTAAGTGATATTTTTCATTATACTAGAACAAATTAGGTTTTCTGCCATTTATGACTAAATGCGTATCAGGAAAATCGTTACTGATCCTGTTTCAAAAAGATTCGGTAGATTTAATAAAGAGGTTGATATTGGAATTCTGGTACCAGAAATATGAAAACAGCCGATGATGTTGATTTAGAAGCAATTGCACCATGAATTTACATTATGTTCCGAAGCTGCTATGCAACAAATTGAAGAATAAATAGATCTTATCGATTTAGAAGAAGATACTATTGATTCTCAAGTTTTAAATTCTCTTCTGTGTACTATGGATAAGGATAAAATTCCTAAATGAATTATTTTGATAGCAATAGATTTGTGCACGGATCAAAATTAAGAACAGATTTTACATAGCTAAATGCTCACTAATTGTATTATAACCCATTTATATTTCCTTAAATTCTACAACCAGATTGCGAACAAATAATGATTATACACTCATCACAACACTGCTAAATAACTTGTCCGAAATGGTTTAACTTAGTCAGATTTCCTTGGTATTCAATTACAATTCAAGCATTTCATACACAAGAATATCCGCCCACATTCCTATGATTGCAAATAGGGTAATCTACTTATCACTCACGAATACAAGGATTATTCATTTTAATATTCATTATTTCAAGAGTGTTAGGAGTAGTCGTGAGTGTTTTCAGTATCGAGTATTATATGGTTGTTAACACAATTCGTCTAGTGTTCACTAGCATTAAAACTGCTTAAAACTCTTCTTAATCCGTAAATAACTGTACATTCAAGCAAATGCTGAATTTGCTTCAAAAGAATAGCAAATCTCGTAATATTGTAAATAAAAGCTTGACTCTCTTGGAAAAAAGATTGTCAATATCCTATCTGTGCAGAGAAGGCATCTTCAAAACTATATGTCATTAGTTCTTTGGAGAATGAAGATAGAAAAGAATAATAATATCAATTGTCATAAATTTACCGAATTACACTCAATCTTGGAAGTTATTAGAAAGATTTTAAATTTTGATAACAGGATTCGTTAAAAGAATCAGGATTATGATATTGAATTTGCTTTGGTGAACTTAATAAGATGGCGATTAACACACTCTTACTTGATAGTATGATTGAGGTCCTATTAATATTCACACAATTCAGTGAATTCCGGGAAACAACAACATCAAAATATCTTATCAATCTCATTATTGCTCATGTAAATCTATTTTGTCATTGTATATTTAAATATTATAGATGCTATTCAATTTTATATAATACAAATTTGCAAAATTTGAATTCCGGGAAACAACAACATCAAAATATCTTATCAATCTCATTATTGCTCATGTAAATCTATTTTGTCAATGTATATTCAAAAATTATAGATGCTATTCAATTTTATATAATACAAATTTGCAAAATTAAATCAAATTCACATCGAACTAAAATAGCCCAATAATTTAAAGTTCTAATTTTTTGGCCAATCAAATGAGCTACAAATCTCATTATTGCTGTCTTAAACAGTAATTATTCTCGATTAAATATTGAGTTTTCTGATATATGAAATGTAAAGTAAAATAACTTCAGACGATTAAATTTTTTTAGCCGGAAATTTGCAGATTTGTGGTGACCAGAAACAATTTTTTTTAACTTCATATTACGAAAGATGAGTTCGAATCTTGTAAATTTTTCAAGTCCTCAGTAGTGAAAACTGTATACCTGTGAGGTTTAGTAGGATGAACAAGAAGGTTCAGTAGTTCTTTCGAAGAGTTTAATACAAAAGCCTATTTCATGAATCAAGTTAAGATGTAAATGATACTGGTCATCAATTCGATTTATGTCACCATATTTTTGAGTATCTTAGGGAGCACTTAAGACCAAATGTATCTTCGTGTCTTTTTTGATCTCAAATTACAGTTTGCAACAATCAAATAATTTCAATAGCAGGATCTGAAACTTCAAGCACCTTCTTCACACACTAACGGAATATTTTACATCAACAGCTTTAATTTACGTTGAAAGGCAGCATATGAATACTGCTTTTAGATTACGGATATGTAAACTGTTTTACTAATGTTATTGAAGCAGCCAATAGCCTTTTAATTGTGGAGTTCTAATTATTTTTTAAAAACAAAATTTGGATATATCAAGATTATGCGTCTTTTGAAGTGTACTCTTTTAGGTATTTTCGGTAACACCTTACTGTTTTCAAGGTTATTTTCAGAATTGAAACATGTGAAGTGTTAAAAGTTGAACGGTGGGACGTTTTCAGATGAAAAACTTGATGATTCTAAAGACATTCAGTACAACATAATTATGTGATTTTTATTTAGGTTGGGACGTTTTCAGATGAAAAGCTTGATGATTCTAAAGACATTCAGTACAACATAATTATATGCTATTTTATTCAGGTTGGGACGTTTTCAGATGAAAAGCTTGATGATTTTAAAGACATTCAGTACAACATAATTATATGCCATTTTATGACTTATTTGGTTTTTTTATCTATTTCAATTTACAAATAACAATATTTATTGCCTTTTTTTTTGTAGATTAATAAGATGCCCAGAATCAAACTTATAGTGTCCCAGTATATCAGCTATAAGATGACCATGAATCGGAACAACAAATATAGTGATCAGTCAGACCAACAAGATTCTAGATTTCAGTGTCAGCCACTGTATTCGAATTATTTATGAAATGCCCTACATTACCTTAAGCTCATAATGCTATTGTAGACAATCCGAAATATTTTATTATTGAGGAAAACCTGGCGACTTCCCCACCTGATTTGTAACACTCTAAAAATAAAATTTTGAGTGTTTATTTGATAAACATATTTAGTAGTCGCTAGCAGCTGGGGACTATATCACTCAGAATAAAGCCTACATATTCGTAAAGTTATCGCTAATACATGTGATAGTAAGATTTTAGAAGAAAAGAAGCTCAGATCGAGCACTACGGGTGACTTAATTAAATACTTCAATAAACTTCACACAATCCATCTCCATTTATGGATTCCCATGAAAGTTACCTGATCGCTACTATATTCTGCATAAGCAAGACAGTAGTGCTCAAACAAAAGCTTCAACTCTTCGATTTCATCAATCAATTCTAAACGGTTGATCCTTTGCAACTCGGATATAGATATCCAGGGTTTATGAAAAATGTCACCTCCTGAATATCCACCAACATCACTCATGTCCGTTATATGTACGTTTTTTAAGTTACAAATGGTGGTTAAATATTTATTCCTTTCAGTTAAGGTAGGAAATGCTTCAAAAGTTGGTAATTTTAGTCCTCTATTCGACAAATTTTTTGACATCGTGTTTCCAAAAGTATCATTCAAAGACATCGGTTCATAAATTAAGAATGAAGCAATATTTTTTATTGAGTTACGCCAAAAGTTTATAATGCTCGTGTTATCTTGCGGGGACAAGTAACAGAGCACGCACTCGCTAAGTATTAAAGTGGGCAAGTGTGGATTAATGCTTGGAAAAACGTGCAGCAATTGGCTTTCTGCATTTAATAATCTCAAGTCATAACCGTGTATATGATAATTTTTAGTGTGTAAATTGTGATCGAATTCTTGAAACTGTTCTCTAGATCTTATGGGTTCCGGGTTTTCGTGTGAATTTATAATCTTCAGCAATTCATCATTGTTTTGAATTGCTATCTTTTTTATTTTCAAAGACTCCTCAAAGTCGATTTCGTGATAAATTAATTTTGGGTAAACTTTCAAAAGATTGAAAGCTCGGGTATCAGAACCACTTCCCAAAGAAATCACCTGACATTCTTCAAACTCTTTAATAAACTCATTCAAAACAAGGTCTATCAGTTTTGATCTCAAGTATGTACCCCTATTGATTAATGGAAGTTTTTTCTGGCTGAAAACTGATCTAAGAGCTCTTCCAGCACTTAGATTAGTGTATCCCGTACAGTATTGTAAATTCTGCTCATAAGACTTGACTATAGAATTGATGAAAGGATCTGCGGGGAAGATATAGTGAAGATCATTGGCACTCATGCGACAAGTTAATGCATCTATATCTGTGGCTCTTATGAGGACATCGCGTCTTTGTTGGGGTGATATCATGCTTAAGTTTTATAATTTTCAATATTAAGTTTTTGATTGGTAATTTTGATCGCACTAGTACTACTTGTATACACTACAACTTTTTTAGGATAATCCACCAATTGTCACGCTCGTAACCTTCGGAAACAACTCCACACATCCTCGTTGCTAATGCGTTTTCTCTGAGCTCACCATCTTTATATAGGTGATAATACCTGTATTTGGTAATGCGTTCTTCTTGTATAGCCTCAACCTCAGATTCGGTGGTGATGGGTAAATCAATCTCAGTTTGTTCCTGATAACTTCTGGAACCCTTACGCGAGACTGTACTGGCAACATTCGACTTCGGGGTTGTAATCAGTTTCTTCTGTTTACTTTGCTCAGATTTTTCTTTCTTTGTAGTTTGTTTTTGCAAAACCCATGGTATGAGAATATCCTGTTCGTCACCTTTTTTGTAACCTCTTCTTGAACCTTCCTGCTCTAATGCCCAACAGTAAATGAGCATCTCACCACCCGACTTTAACTTGGATAGAATATGCTCGATTGCTTGGATCCTACGTTCTGCAGTGGAAAAATGATGTATTACAGCAATAGAGATTGCAAAATCAAACGTGGAGTCTGAATGAGGTAAAGCCAATCCATCTGCAACTCCCAAATTATAGCCATTACTAGACAAATCTTTACCACAGTTAATGAGTCCATCTGACCTATCGGTGCCAATAATGAATAGCTTTTCATTTATACTCAAATATTTTCCATTTCCACAACCCACATCAATGCCAATAGAATAGTCTGTGCGCTCCTTGAGGAACCTCTCAACAATTGGCCAAGGCTTATAGCGTGTTTGCGAAAAATGAGTGGCAATTTCATTGTAGATGTTGTGAACGTACTCCAGCTCTTGGGCCTGTGGATCCAAGTCCTTCTCTATAGCTAGTGAAGGAACAGACATACTTGTTACTTCTTGCACCTCGTTTTGGGCATCGAAATTTTCTCTGTTGTTTCACGTGACAATTCAGACTTCTAAATAGTATATTACAATTTCCCGATTGATGGAAAGAGTTGGTAGAATTATTGTGTTTATATTGTTGATTATAACTCCTTGGTTACCTTATAGTTCTAGACTAGAGAATCTAATCAATGCAAGAAGTCAATTAGGGAGCAAAGTTATATATTTGAAAATGGCAGATGAGGGATTTATCTTCCCTGATCTAGAAGATGCTATTAGGCACCAAGTCGACGCAGAGATACAGGAGCTCTTCCCGAAATCAAACATAAGCTTTCAGGTAGTACCAAAAAAGAAAGAAGTGGACATAAACCATGATCATATAATTGAGATGGTGCTTTCCAATGAGAGAAGTGTATTTACATCACATTCTCAGGGAAGAATACTGCTACACTATACCCTTGAATCCATTCATTCAAATGATTTGCCATTTTTGATTGCACAGATAATCATTTATCATATATTCGAAGCAGAAATACGGAGAAGTAATCATATCATCGTTTAAACAGAATATACAAGAGTTATTATGGTTTTTTATATTATTATAGCCCAGTAACAACAGCTCATGCTAAGTAAGAAGAGCTTATTAATTATTTGATAATTAAGTACTTTGAGATATGGCTATATGTTCAGGTCTAAAACTGATCTGGTTTTTTAAATAAAAATAAGAAAATATCTAGGAACTTTTCGTTTAAAATTAAATGGTATGAATTTTGGACCGGGAAGTTTTGGAGAATACCAATTAGTTCAATCATTACCTAAAATTTAGATCCAGTACCAGATGCTTGAATACGGGGGTGGTCACTAAGAGCAAGAGCGTTGTGATATGCACGACCTAGAATTAGAAACATATTTTTTCAAGAAAAACAAAAAGGATACAAATAGAAAATGGGAGATGTACACTATAGCTCAGATAATGAGGACATCTCTGAAAGCGATTTGAGTTTGGAAGAAGAAGACGAAGAGTTGATATGGAGAGTTTTTTATGGCACTCTCGAAAGGAAAAAGCGTCCACAAGACCTTAAAACTGGAAACTTCGATAATGAGTCAGATGATTCTGAAAACGATATTGATTTTAATTTATCAGACATAGATGATCCAGAACTTGTGCGAAAGTACTTAGATCTTAAAGAAAACTTAGTAGATAAAGATCTTAATATCGAAGACAAAAAAAGGCTATTGATTTCAAATTTCACAGATGAACAAATGCAACGATTCGAAGCTTTCAGAAGAATGAGAATAAATAGACCGGGCGTCAAAAAGATCTGCAACAGTGTATTAGGGCATTCAATTGCTCAGAATATCGCTCTTGTTTTGGCTGGTATATCGAAGCTGTTTCTTGGCGAAGTAATAACAAAAGCTTTTGAGGTTCAAGAACGAGAGTTCAAAGCGAAGTTAGTACAGAAGATAGATGAAAAGAGAAAACATAGGCGAGAAAAACTTAAAAACTCAGAAGCCTCGACGGGAGGTGAACTTGATAAGCCTTTAATTTACGAGGGAGATATACAACAGCCTCTACAGCCTCATCATATTCGGGAAGCTTGGCGTCTTTACCAATTAGAAAATAGCGGTGCGCCTAAGGCAGCGTGGCGGCAAGAAGGGGAATGCGATGGAAAATTCTTTCGGTGATTGAATCACCTGCTCAAAATTTAGAGTTCATCTCTTTTCGTTGCATTATTTATCAATTAAATGGGCTAAATTAATTGATTAGGTTCCATGATTCTATTTTCGAGTCTAATTTCCTTAAATATTAAATCTAAGTATGAACTAAAACTCAGAGTAACTAAAAAATGTCACATAAATTTCATCTTAGAAAATACTAGTCATAGTTCCAGATGAACCACATTTTAATGTTCAAAATAGTAAAAGATTTTGTAGAAATGAAAGCTAAAATTTTGCATGTTAAATTCATTTCAATCATTAAGACTTGATCTTAATTCTGCAACAACTTTATGTATAAAAAAGTGATTATTTTTATGTTTCGAAGCTAGTGTGACAATTTTTCTATGAATTTTGAATTGAAGAATTAACAGACAGCTAATGAAGTATAATAATATGCATTTTCTTCTTTATAATCTTACAAATTTCTCAAATAGATATCAATTTAGATGCGTTAAGTCGTTCCGAATTACCAACTTACAGTTACTATTTGAGAAAATTCTGGAAACTACCACTTGCATAAAGCGGTGACAATTTCTCTAAATTGCATTAAAAGCAAAGTGACTTCCCGGTTATATGGCTGCATTATTGTGCTTGCTTTGATAACTTTTTGATAAAGTCATTTTTTTTTTAATGTTAATGCATGTTAATGCTTAGTAGTATTGCCAAAATGGAGTGGTTATTTTTATTATAATTTTTCTAATTTCAGTAAAAAATGCTCCATTTTTCTGGAAATTGGTCAGCTATTGTGTTATTTACCACACTACAAGAATAGGTAGAGCATTTGATTCTTTTAGCCAAAGCCGCTTTTAGAAGGACTAGTTATTATCAGATAACTCAATACTTTATTTGTGTCTTATTTGATCAGTTCGAAATGGCCTGTTTCAAGTAACTCAACTTCACTGTTTTTATTAGAGATAGAATGCTGAATTTTAAATTCTTTGTATTGTGTGGTGCAAACCATTTACTACTTTCGTGTTCTTAGCTGTAAATTCCAGCATATTGGAGGTAAGAGGTAGGAGGGAGGTGCTACAGGCACGAATTCTTTTACTTAGTGGTTTGAGTAGTGCGGGGGGTCACTATCCTGGGCAATACGATTGGCGGAACCTTTTGAGCGGGTCGAATATTCCTGGGCTGTGGTGATGCAGCAGGAAGTGATCCATCAGCCTTACGAGCGCTGGAAACATACAATTTAATATCTATTAGTTGTACTAGTATACAACACAACTTTGATTCTCTGAACACTGGAGGTAGCTTAACTATATATACTCTAAGGATAAGAGTCATGTGATCGACTTTTTCTATGAGCAAGCAATGACACTAGTTCTGCAAACCACTAAATGTTTTGCAGTGTACGCAAGTTTGTTTTTGTGACATGGGGTTCCAGTCTGGGACCTGTCACGACCACAAATAAATAAAACAGCCACTTCCTCTTGACCTCCCACGTTACAGGTACCCGCCAACAATGACTGCTGCTACCATCGTAGCTTCAGGGCACCTGGCTAAAGTTGCAACTCCACCAAGAAGTTTAATTGTGAGACATTAAATTCCATTTTTAACAGCCGCTGATGGCACAACCTCTTACGCCAGTTACATATCTAGGTATCCTGGGGGAATATATTAAATCATTTCATCAATGGGGTCATTTCGAAACTATCTCCATGTATATATAATGGTGTAGATATCTCTGGTGCTACTGTTGGATAATATGAAACAAAAAATCAACATCAAAAATCAAAAACATATCTTCAATGGGTTCAATTCGAAAGTATCCTTAGGTATCTGCAATGGTGTACATATTTCTAGTGCAGCAAGTTCCAGAGAATACTCGTGCTGTAATTACATTCTTGTAAAATAAATGTCTATTTCTTTGTATATTTTGAATAATAATAATCCACAAATGAACAAAAATAACGCTACCAAATTCACACTACCAAACGAACGCAACAAAATACACACCAAGCGGGTGCTCCCAAATACACACCACCAAACAAGCGCTACCAAAAAGACTTCGACGTATACGATACGAAGAATACTTCTTGAGAGAAAGGAGGCTTTGTCTCCCCAACCCCGAAGGACCATCACTTGTTGTATGATTCGTTCCCGTTGTTAGTATATGTGATTCCTCTAAAATGGCTCAGGTTTGTTCTATAATTTGTTCCTATTGTTAGTATATGTTCGCCTAGAAAAGACACAGGCCGCACTTACAAGACCTGTGGCGTCCCTATGCTTGACTAATATTCTGTGTATCACATACGTAGGATATTTCTTAAGAAGTGGGGAGCTTTGTTTCCGCAACCCCGAAAGATAACCACTTGTTGTATGATTCGTTCCTATTGTTGGTGTATCTGATTACCCTAAAAATGACAAAAGCCTGTTGTATGATTCGTACCTATTGTTAGTATATCTGATTCCTTTAAAAATGACACATGCCTGTTGTATGATTCGTTCCTATTGTTGTGATTACCCAAAAATGACAAAAGCCTGAAGTAAGATTCGTTCCTGTTGTTAGTAAATCCGATTCCTTTAAAAATGATGGATGCCTGTTGTATGATTCGTTCCCGTTGCCAGTGTATGTTCCCCTAAAAGTGATACAGGCTGCTCTTCCAAGACCTGTGGCTCCCATATGCTTGAGTAATATTCAATGTATCCCATTCGAAGGATACCACCTAAGAGAGAGAGGGAGCTTCATCGCTTCAAAAGTATATAATCTAGCTACTTATGCAACTCGGGGCTTCGGCCTCCGTCAACCAACGTGTGTCTCTCCAATCCCAATGGACCGCCAGTATGGACACTTATACTGGCTAAGCAGCGTGTGTCCTTGTTAGTCCTAATGGACCGCCAGTGCGGACACTTATACTGGCTAAGCTGTGACGGGCACCAGGATAGCCCGTCGTGTGTCTTGTCATGTCCATTGGGACCCCCAGTACCAACACAAATACTGGCTAAGCAGTGAGTGACCTCAACTTCTTCACTTTGTCTTATGTCTTCGGTAGCCTTATTCTAAGATTCGTTCCTGTTGTTAGTAAATCTGATTCCTTTAAAAATGATACATGCCTGTTGTATGATTCGTTCCCGTTGCCAGTG
>JAKUAJ010000145.1:0-52010 GCA_030562865.1 Kodamaea lidongshanica (nom. inval.)
GAGTGAGAGTGAGAGTGAGAGTGAGAGTGAGAGTGAGAGTGAGAGTGAGTACGTGAGTGAGAGTGAGTAAGTAAGTGAGTGAGTGCGTGAGAGTGAGTGAGAGTGAGTACGTGAGTGAGAGTGAGGGGCGTGAGCGTGTGCGCGAGTTCGTGAGTGCATGAGAGTGTGAGTGCGAGTTCGTTCGTTCGTTCGTTCGTTCGTGACTGCGAACTTTTGAGTTGGTGAGTAGCAAAGCGAGTGCGTGAGTAACAATTTGAGTAGCAATTTGAGTGAGTGTGATTGAGTAGCGAATTATATTATTCATGGACTAATCTGTTATAAGAGGACATAAGAATAAGAATATAAGAATATAATACAAGCATATAATACTAGTATATAATATAAGCATATAATACAAGCATAGATACTAGTATATAATAATATCTCACTCACTCACTCACTCACTCACTCACTCACTCACTCGCTTCGCTCGTTCATGCGTTCGTGCGTTCGTTCGTTCGTTCGTTCGTTCGTTCGTTCGTTCGTTCGTGTCACATTACAAGGTAGAAAACTCACATGCTACACTGGAGGCTTTATAAAGCTCTATGTCATATTATTGAAATCAACACTAATTTCTATAATTTACATTGGATATTATTGATACATTTGAATGTTCATCTACAAATACAACCATCGAGAGGTTGTATGTAATCATGACAGACTGATAATGTAAGCGTTATCAGAACCAATATCACGTCAACCAAATATCTAATAGTTGTATGGAGCAATGATAATAATTAGAATAGTGTACATATATTGCACTGTACATATAGTGCACTGTTTATAGTTTTGCTCGGCCAACTATTCATCAAGTGTACTACGAACGAGCGAAGCGAGTGAGTGCGATCGTTTTAAATTCACATAGAAGACAAGCAACTTGGGTGTATAAGCTGCTGCAAAGCAAGATTCATAGGAGACAAACAACTGCTGCGAAGAAAACTTCTACACTACACCAACCCATCGCTTGTGTGTTGATTGGTTCAATTTTCTTAATTTTGGTCGTTTGCAGCACAATTGACCTATCCGTATACTCCAAGGGTTGCAAAACTTTGCAGCAGTTGCTTGTCTCCAATATAAATCTCGCTCGAAATGCTGCGAAGCGAATTCCTACGATTTGAAAGTAACACCAATTGTTATGATTGGCTTGAGTTTAGTGTGAATATAAGACGAGCCAAGTGAAAATGTGAATAACATTCACGAACTCACGAACGAGCGAAGCGAGTGAGTGAGTGAGTGATTGAGTGATTGAGTGATTGAGTGAGTGAGTGAGTGTGGGTCGTTCGTTCGTTCTTGAGTACCAAGCACTCAAAGTACTGCCTCACAGCACTATTCGTTCGTTCGTGAGTGTGGGTCGTTCGTTCGTTCTTGAGTACCAAGCACTCAAAGTACTGCCTCACAGCACTATTCGTTCGTTCGTGAGTGTGGGTCGTTCGTTCGTTCTTGAGTACCAAGCACTCAAAGTACTGCCTCACAGCACTATTCGTTCGTTCGTGAGTGTGAGTCGTTCTTTCGTTCTTGAGTACCAAGCACTCAAAGTACTGCTTCACAGCACTATTCGTTCGTTCGTGAGTGTGAGTCGTTCGTTCGTTCTTGAGTACCAAGCACTCAAAGTACTGCTTCGCAGCACTATTCGTTCGTTCGTTCGTTCATTCGGATCAAAATGTCTAATACTACAACAAACCTCTCAGATGTGTGTCGCAACATTATGCATCCATTTCTTACCAATTGTTAGGTGTAAGACTTAGTACCACTTGCGAGTGCGTGAGTGAGCGAGTGAGCGAGTGAGAGAGTGAGTGCGTGAGTCTGAGTGCGTGAGTCTGAGTTCGTGAATGAGTGCGAGTGAGTGGGTGAGAATTCTGAGTTCGTTCGTGAGTGAGTGACATAATCCTTGATTGGACAAACTCGCTACGCTCCAATGAATATCCTTATTTCCGTAGATGATATTCGCCAATTTATTACATTCTATAGATTCTATGCGAAAAATATGTGTGCTGTTTTAAACAAACGAGCAAAGCTGACACTCACAAATGAGCAGAGTCCGCAAACAAATGAGCAAAGTTCACTCACAAACGATCAAAGCTTACACTTTTAATCTCGATTCGCTCGTTTGGTTAAACTTCTCATCTGTTTCAAAACGAGTATTGGAGTTTAAAGTACTGATACCCACTCAAATTCACATAAGCGTAGTTCACACTCAAATTCACATGAGCGTAGTTCCCACTCAAACTCACATTCGCTACGCTCATGTGAGTTTAAAGCACTGTTCACTCAAACTCACACTCGCTATTGAGTCACATGAGCGTAGCACTCTCAAACTCACTCTCAAACTCACTCGCTCATTCACTCGCAAATTCTTTGTATGAACTGATTGAGTTGCGAATTCCTTAATACGAACGAGTGAGTGAGTAGTGAACTATTTTGAAACGACCGAGTGAGAGACGATTCTGAGTGAGTTGTATCCGGCTGACTGACTAACTAACTAACTGACTAACTAGCTGACTCAATGAGTTTGAGTCTGCTCTTTACTGACTTTATCATGAACGAATTGCATCATCTGTACCAATATTTCCTATGAATTTCATAGCAATTGGAGTATTTATTATGTATATTCAAGTGGACATCGTGAATATTGAATTTATATTCAAAACAGTATCATTAGTATTGATTGATATCATAATCATTAATACTGACTTTATATTCATATCATCATCATTGGTATATATTCAAATCAAAAATTTGAGTGAGTGAGTGAGTGAGAGTGTAAGCGAACGAACGAACGAACGAGCGAACGATCGCTCTCACTCGCTCACTCATTCACGCACTCACTCGCTTTGCTCGTTCGATCGTTCTCACCCACTCACTCACTCACTCATTCAAGCACTCACTCGCTTTGCTCGTTCGATCATTCTCACCCACTCACTCACTCGCTTCGCTCGTTCGATATTTTGCCTTTACATGTTGGTATCGAGCAAAGAAATGAGCTCGGTCCCTCCCTTTGAGGCTTTGGAGAGCATTTCCAAGGTATTGGCCAGTTTCATAAGGGTCTGATATTTAAATATAGGATTATACCAAAATCATAGAAATCATATTCACATTATAAAAGTTTGCTATTCACTCTCGTAGTTTCTCAGTCTTTCAGTCAATGACTTTGCTGCTTTTCGCACTCACTCACTGCTCCTGTTCGCACTCACTCATTGCTCCTGTTCGCACTCACTCACTGCTCGTTTTCGCAGTCACTCATAAACCAACAATGTCAGAGTGGGTGAGTAGCGAATTCTTTGAGTAACTTTTATATATTCAATTCCAATATCTATGATTTCTACGATTGTTATAATGTCAATGTCAATATCTATGATTTCTTGTTATATCATTACAATCTCTCTGGTCAACTTCCAAGACGTGTTACGAAAACCAAATACACCAATAGAGTACTAAACTGAAAGATTACACCCAAATTAACCAAAAATACACTAAACATCACCAACTAATTCTTGTAGCTCAAATCTGACCAAAAAACTCGAAAGGTATAATATAGCTCTCATCTCTTTAAAAGTCTTTAAAGGTAAAAATTGTCTCAAGCTCACTCAGCATAGGAGCGAAGCGACTTAGCTATGCGAATAACCTGCTGCGAAGCAGCATAGGAGCGAAGCGACTTGACTATGCGAATAAACTGCTGCGAAGCAGCATTGGAGCGAAGCGAAAGTGAGTTCGTTCGCTCGTTCATTCGTTCGTTCGTTCATTCGTTCGTTCGTTCTTATGTACAAGTATTCGCTACTCACTCACTTACTCATTCACTTACTCTGGCCAACCTTGACTACAATTCTCTGGCCAACCTTGACTACAATTTTCTGGCCAACCTTAACTACAATTTTCTTATCTTTGATTAATGATTAACGTTTCTCATATCAGCTTGAATGCTTTATTTTTAGTATGTGTGTCATTTGAATATCGTTCTCAGCTATCGAATGAGCGCCGCGAGTGAGAGTACTTGTCAGAAACGAGTGTCAAAGACTAATAGAAACTAATGGAGTAATAAACGAAGTAATAGACTCAGAGTTATAGACTAGACTAATATAATAATAGACTAACACAACGAATGAATCTTTAGTTGGTCATATCACTCACTCTCTCGCTTTGTTCGTTCATTTTCGCACTTTCACTCACGAACGAACGAGCTTGAACTTACTCACGAACGAACGAGCTTGAACTTACTCACGAGCGAGCGAGCTCGTAACTACCTAACACACACACTCACTCACTCACACACTCGCTTCGCTCGTTTCTTCGTTCGCTCGTTGCGTCATTTCCAATTCTCTTTCTTTGTTGCATTTCAAATACTTATGCTTTGATGCCTTATATGTATCATTTCCAATATGCCAAACCGGTTATTATCATTAGTCTAAACATTAAATATCCTTCATAGATGAAATCTTCTCTTGTAATCAGCACTTGATAATTCTCAAAGTTTGGTTAAATATCCTGAAAACTAC
Organism: Kodamaea lidongshanica (nom. inval.); assembly: GCA_030562865.1. Taxonomy (NCBI): domain Eukaryota; kingdom Fungi; phylum Ascomycota; class Pichiomycetes; order Serinales; family Debaryomycetaceae; genus Kodamaea; species Kodamaea lidongshanica (nom. inval.). Next base: position 4,530 of record JAKUAJ010000145.1, read on the forward strand.
AATTATTTTCACAAATTATGCTCTAGTGGTATCGTCACCTTTGTCAAGTCTCTTCTTTGAGTGTTGCAAACTGCTGCGAACTCACTCACGAACTCACCCACTAACTCACAAATGAGTGAGTGAATAACTGCTGGGCTGCGTGAGTTCGTGCACATGATTAAATAACCAAGTGATGTGATACTGCTGCGTGAGTGACTGCGTGAGTGAGTGAGTGCGTGAGTGAGTGAGTGAGTGAGTGAGTGAGTGAGTGAGTGAGTGAGTGAGTGAGTGCGTTCATTTTCGCTACTCACTCACTCGCTTCGTTCGTTCTTTCGTTCGTTCATTTTCGCTACTCTTTCATTGTATAAACTTCATTTTAGATATTAATTATGGTGCTCGTAGCATTCTGGGTGTGTTCCATTATTGCGAGCGAGTAAACGAACGAACGAATGAACGAACAAGCGAAGCGAGTGAGTGAGTGCGATACCGAACGAGCAAATGAACGAACGAGCGAAAGAACGAAAGAACGAACGAACGAACGAAAGAACGAACGAACGAACGAAAGAACGAACGAACGAACGAACGAACGAACGAACGAACGAACGAACGAACGAACGACGTCACTCACGACGTCACTAACTCACAAACTCACAAACTCACAAACTCGAACTTCAATAAGTCACTAATGTCTACAAGTCACTATGTCTACAAGTCAATATGTCTATACTAATATCTCACCAGGTGTTTGTCAGATAGCAGAATATGTTGGAACACCAGATTTGTTTAGTGAGGCGAGAAAAGTACATTTGAAGCCAAATGTTCATATTAATTTCATCAATGTTATAGTTGTTTATACTAATTATATCAATCTTATAGTTGTTTATATTGAGCAGATTGCCCTTCCCTTTCAACAATTTCACGTACTGTTTCACTCTCTTTTCAAAGTGCTTTTCATCTTTCCATCACTGTACTTGTTCGCTATCGGTCTCTCGCCAATATTTAGGTGTGTGAGTGTGTGTGAGTGTGTGTGAGTGAGTGAGTGCGAGTGATCGAGTGCAAGTGACTGAGTGCAAGTGACTGAGTGCAAGTGACTGAGTGCAAGTGAGTGCGAGTGAGTAAGTGATCGAGTGCAAGTGAGTGAGTGACTGAGTGCGAGTTATTGAGTGCGATTGACTGAGTGGTGAGTGAGGGAGTGCGAGTAAGTGCGAGTGACTGAGTGACTGATTGCGAGTGATCGAGTGCAAGCGACTGAGTGCGAGTGACTAAGTGAGGGAGTGCGAGTGACTAATTGAGGGAGTGCGAGTGAGTGACTGAGTGCAAGTGACTGAGTGCGAATGAGTATGTGAGTGACTAAGTGAGTGCAAGTGACTGAGTGCGAGTGAGTGAGTGACTGAGTGCGAGTGAGTGACTGACTGAGTGCGAGTGAGTGACTGACTGAGTGCGAATTATATCAATCTTATAGTTGTTTATATTGAGCAGACTGTGTGGGCTACCCATCTCACTCATAATCTCATACTAAATTTCACTCCTCACTTACAAACTCGCTTCGCTCGTTTGGATTTGAGAACGCAAAGGTCATAGCTGAGTAAACCAAAGCTATGCAAATCAATGCTATGCAAATCAATGCTATGCAAACTGAACCAACGCTTATGAAATCATAGCGCAACCTCTCATATTTTGTCATTGACAGAAATCGGTAATCTAATATGTCATAGAGCATGAGTACAATAGACATTGAGTCATGGCAATGAAAAATGAAAATCAAGCAATGTTGATAAGCAAGAGTTGAACAAGCTACATCATACAAAAAACATCCAATTAAACCATTGCGATTATTCAACGCATTTCCGTAGTTATGATTTTTGTAATCTCGCAGATTGGCTCAAGGGTACCCCCTTTGGTGCACATGGTCAGATTGGCTCAAGGGTTCCTTTGGTGCACATGGTCATTTTGAGCTAAAGGGTACCCCCTTTGGTGCACATGGTCAGATTGACTTAAGGGTCCCTTTGGTGCACATGGTCATTTTGAGGTTAATAAGCTTTCGGATTTTAGAGGCATTACCCGAGATCTCTAAAGTAGGGTTCATCATTCCTGTCTTCTTTAATCTGTGGGGTCTATTGTTAAATCTGTAGAGTGTGTTATGATCGGCAAGTCTTCTATGGAGCGTATTATCCGATCGGCAAGTCTTCTATCACGTCTATTGTCCGATCTTTGGCTTGACACAAAGTGTGCGAATGACCAATTGAAGCCATAGAGCTGAGTAATGTGGCGGTATTGATTAGCAAGAGTCCATTGCATGACCAGAGAATGGGAGTTGAGAAGATGTAAGAACAAGATAACAAGATGTACATGTCAAGATGTGCACGTCCAATACATACTAGACGGTCCATACATACTAGACGGTCAATCTATAGATCACCTATTATTAGACACCACACGCTCTGCCAAGTGCATGTGTTTGCTCGATTGCTTATGCCATGACGTCATTTTTGTGATTGCAAAAAGATTATATGGAAGATAGCGGCAGAAAATATAGTACGAGGAGATAAATAAGCATAAATCAGCAAAGATTAACATATTTAAATTGATAGTAAAGAGAGCTGATTGAACTCAAAGAGTAACAGCGATCAAGAATTATTAGGAACAAACCAATAACAGCATTAAGAACATCGAGAACACCAGAACACCAGAACATCAGAACACCAGAACACCAGAACACCAGAACACCAGAACACCAGAACACCAGAACACCATGAAATCACTAATAAAAATCATTTGCGTCACATTCAGCTTCATCATCCCCCTATCCATATCCATAAAGTCACTCCAACATCGACACGAGATCCGAGCCTACCAGTTTCTAATCAACTATTGGATCTACTTTATTAGTATCCAGCTACTAGCGGATAACTTTGACCTCGGCAATTTTGAGGAGTATATCCAATTGGGGATATACTCGCTCCGCATATGGTTATTTTACGGCAAGAGGCGAAATATGGATACGCTCAATACATTTTTGGTGGTGAAGATATTTCGCAACTACGAAGGGTTCACTCGGTTCCAGAGGCAGCTTGAGCGAGCGCTTGGGAGTGTTTTAGTTTCTAAATCGGAAAACTTTATTGATGAATATGTTGATGAATTGAGCATTGAAGGGTCCCCGCATGAGATGAATCGCGATAGTACATCCACCAACTCCGCATCCTTGATGGGGATTGTTTCGGACGTGATAATGTACGCATACAATCGGATTTATAGCAGAACACCCGCCAAACCCACCAAACGCAAAGGTCTGAGGAGGTCGAGTCTAAGTCGAATTAATGGTTCGACCCAAGATAAGAGAAATCACCCCGCGGAGCACTCGAAAGAGATGCACCCAGTGAACCACTCAGATGTGTTGGAATACCCGGAAGTTTCAATCATCCCATCATTATCACCATTGATTCCCAAACCAAGAAGACTGTCGCATTCTTCGCAAGTGAATCCATTGAAAGTGCAAACTCAAGTGAATCCGTTAAAGGTACAATCTCAAGTGAATCCGTTAAAGGTACAAACTTCACAAGTCCCTTTGGTACCCGAAAAAGTACAAACCCAAGGTTATCCTAATCACCATCATCATACATATCATCTGTACCCTGAAAATGACGCTGGGTATGTGGATAACCAAAAACATGACCCACCACGTGTGGAAGACCCCATGGCCAAGGGCAAAGGTAAGATGTGGGGTATATACAATGATTACTTTCACAACAACTATGGTTATGAAAGAAAGGAGTACCAAGTTGATCAAGAGTATTTGCGATCAAACAAGCACATGCTCTTTCCAAAGAGGTGAGGGGTTAATAATGGCAATAAAGGATAATAGTAAGAGATGTAAGAGCTGTAAGAGCTGTAAGAGCTGTAGCTGTGTAATAGTCATAATAGCTGTAGCTTACCTGATTAGCTTAAACCTCTATACAAACTCAACTATGGTGTAACCTATTGCAATAGCCATATGTAATGCCGCAAAAGTTTAATTCTGAGTTTATTGCTAAATGTTGGCAATATTGCGTAAGGGGTAATTAATGCAGGGAATGATAAGGATTAGTGTGATGTATTGTTAGGTGATTAGAGTAATGTATGTCAGGTGATTAGTGTGATGTTCTCTAGAATAATACATTGTCATGAGTAGTTGTGGTTGGTCATGACTTGTCATGACTGGTCATGACTCTTCATCACTTTATCTTTGTCATGACTTGTCATGACTTGTCCTCACTATACTTACTGTCCACACTTGTCCACACTTGACCACACTTGTCCACACTTGTCTACACTTGCCATCACGTTTGGTCACTAACCATTCCTGAACAGTGGCAATTTCGGGGAATATCAATCCATTTTAGGTTTGGATTAAAAATCCGTTGAACGAGTTTACGAGGAAACAGCAATTGTGCATTTTGTGACAAAAATAAGGGCGGAAGCTTCAATAAGGGTGGAAGCTACAATAAGGTATCACCAAAAAGATCCCATAAGAATATAACATAACCTGCAATGAACATTCTTCAACAACAATCACCTTGCATTCCCCTCGTGACTAATCCCTCACCGCCACAGGTCATAGCAACTCTAATGCTCAGCACCCCCAGTGCTCAGCAACTCCAATGCTCAGCACCCCCAGTTCTCAGCAACTCTAGTACTCAGCTTCCCAGTGCTCAGCACCCCCTCCCACGTCATGTATTTCCAAACGTCACCCGTCACGTCATCATACCGAAGATCTGCATCTAAATATAAACGTTTCACATTCTCCTTCACGTTGGCAACCAAGATTCAAAAGGTTGGACAAAGCTACAGTGTGAAACGTTAAAAAGTGTCACATTACTTTATAAATACGAGCCTCAACCCACCTTACACCCTATACCCCCCCTCACTTATGAAGTTAAAGTACACACATTCCTGGTCCTTGGGTGAAATCGAGGATGCAAAGGGAAAGATTATAGATTTTGGCAAGTTGGTTGAATTAACCTATCATAATAATTATGCTCCACATTATAATCCATATAACGATGATTCCTTTATTCCAGGAGTTCTTTCAGTAATTATACGAAATCAAATCCAAACCCCCAAAGTGATCAATCTGCGAGCTGATTTCGAAGCTGCATGTGCCTTGGTGGTGGAACGAGCGTTTTTGGTTTTACCTGGTTATCAATTGGATACACTGGGTTACTTTCAATCAGAGACAAAGAGTGTACATTTTGAATTGATGTCACCTTTGAGGGTAAAGGGGCATGAATATGTTAGAAGCATGAGAATGTAAGATGGTGCAATGGACACCTTCCAATGAACAGCATTCAAGGAGCGCCATTCAATGAACACCTTCCAATGAACACCTTCCAATGAACACCTTGCAAAGGGCTTGCTACAATTTATTATTATACCCACACAAAGGCTAAAACACTGATTTTGTACTCACAAACTAACATTGTGAGATGAGAATTAGTTTCGCTTAGATTAAACAATAGTGAAGAGTACTATTGTGGTAGGAGTACCAATTGGTAAGAGTACCAATAGAGTGATGTGCTTTGAAATTGAACGATATATAGCTAACGATAAATAATGAACGATAATGTTATTTGAATAAACGTAAGAGACAACAGTATTAGTTGTTGAATTGGTACTAGTATGCGATGTCGAAAATGAGCAATGTGAGTGAGTGAGTGAGTGAGAGTGAGTGAGTAGCGAAAATGAGCAATGTTAGTGAGTGAGTGAGTGAGTGAGTGAGTGAGTGAGTAGCGAAAACGAACAATATGAGTTCGTGAGTTCGTTCGTTCGCGAGTTCATCAATACTACATACTAAAGCACATGCCTAATGCAATCAAGCTCGTGTGATGTTGAGCTTGGCTCCGCCCTAGTCATTCTAATTAATGACACACTTATACCAACAGGTGATTGTAACCATCTCTGACATTAAATTTGATGTCCATAATTCTCAAGGGGGGACCCTTGGTGCTTGGTGAGATTTCCACTTTACAACAAATTCTCAAGGGGGGACCCTTGGTGGGCATTTTCACTTTACAACAAATTCTCAAGGGGGTACCCTTGGTGAGCATTCATTATCCATTTATATAACTCATAGTGATATACTCATAAATACATTTCTTCATATACGTTCAATACACTAAACCATTCATTCATAGATTAATCATTAATTTATTGGTTATACATACTGATTATACTTTTATATATATACGTTTCTCTGTGTTATGCTTGGCAGAGATTAACTTAGTGTCTAGTACAAGCTTTAGAACTTGACTGATGTTTATTGGTCAAAGTAGACCTCTTTATATTGTTTATCGTATCTGCTAAAGAGGTAATTTGCATACCTCGGTTCATACCTCGTTTACGAACATATGTACTTTGACTAATAACCTAGTTTTGTGTCTTCTCGTACTACACTTGTGTGTTATCAGCTGTGGATGAACGTCTCCTCAACCTAACACTCTGATGATAAATTCATACAATTCACTCACGAGAATTACTCGACGAGCAAAGATAATTCACTACTCACTCCACGAGCAAAGATGATTCACTACTCACTCGACCAGCAAAGATAATTCACTACTTACTCGACCAGCAAAGATGATTCACTACTCACTCGACCAGCAAAGATAATTCACTACTCACTCGACAAACGAGCGAAGAGAAATCACCACTCACTCACTCGCTTCGCTCGTTTGTTTGTTGATTTGCAACCACGAGTTATGTGCAGGAGATTTATATGGTGACTATATGGAGTATGAATATATTCTGATAATCGAAAGCTTGTGTGTAGATGTGGATTCACAGGTTTGTACAGGAGTGATTATATGTACTCGGGCGTTCTCAACCCAAATTTGTACGAAACCGATTTACAAAAGTTATGACGTAAGTTTGATTTACATGACGTAGCTTGAGATACCTGACAAGCTAACCGACAAGCTATCCGGCAAATTGATCCTCGGAAACAGAAAACGGTATGGGTCTTTTGAGAATCATTGCGGCGTAACCAAGAGTTCCTATCGGCTTGGTTGGCTGTTACCAAAAGCGAAAGCATGGGTAGATTACCAAAGTGTCAAGCCTCAACGTAAAGCTACACTTTTCAGATATCACCCCACGCTTTACAAGTGTCACCAAAATTATATAACAAGCTTACAGTTCGGACCGAATGGCGAACACCCATACAAACCTGGTTTGATAATATAAAGCTTGCCATGCAAGTGATGTTTCATTATAATGAAATGGATACTAGTAATCAAAGTGGGCGTGTCAGCTATGAGTTTGGTCTAGCATGGGTGAATGAGCGAGTGAAGCGAAGCGAGTGAAAGCGAGTGAGTGAGAGCATAAGCGAGTGAGAAGTGAGTAAGAGAATGAGTGAGTGCGTGAGCGAAAGAATAAGTGAGTGCGTGAGTGAGAGAATGAGTGAGTAGCGAAAACGAGCAAAGCAAACAAGCAAAGCTCACACTCATATACTCGCTTCGCTCGTTTGACACTCATGCTTCGCTCGTTACACACTCATATACTCGCTTCGCTCGTTTCACACTGACGCGCTGCCTCGTGTTTGCTGTAAATTTCGGTTTTATGAGAATCTAGGGCTTTCTAGGGCTCAATGGTGTTATAGGTAATTTGTTGATAGTGTGTCTGACTTTAGGATCAAAGTGACTGGGGTAGGAGATTATCCAGGATTTTACGATTGGTGGAAACAAATTGATATAATAGAGGTGTAATCCTGGTGACGACCATAGGATAGGCAATCCATGGGTTTTCGGGAGGTCGAACGAACGAACGGACGAGGGAGCGAATGAGCGAGCGAACTCACGAACTCACGAACGAGCGAACTCACGAACTCACGAACGAGCGAACTCACGAACGAGCGAACTCACGAACGAGCGAACGCACTGACTCTCACTCACACACTCACGCACTCACGCACTCACGCACTCACGCACTCACTCACTTCGCTCGTTCGTTGGCAAAAGTCCAGAAAAACACCTTTTAAATGAATCAAACACCTAATACACATTAACCCAGTAATCAGCTTTGAATAGCCATAATTCTTTTCGAAAAAATACTACCTTTGTTATGATTGGCAGAGATTAACTTAATGTCTAGTACAAGCTTTAGAACTTAACTGATGTTTATTGGTCGAAATATACCTCTTTATATAGTTTCTCGTATCTGTTAAAGAGGTAATTAGTATACCTCGTATGTTCTTCATACCATGTTTACGAATCTATGTACTTCAACCAATAACCTAGTTTTTATGTGTTTCTCGTACTTCACTTATGATGTAGTACAGCAGCTGTGGAGGCACGTATCCTCAAACTAACAACCTTCAAGTACATCAACGAAGCAGTATTGCGAAGCAGTATTTGGAGTCTTCGAATCAGCATTGAGAGTAGTGAAAGTAATACTGCTTCGCAGTATTTGGAGTCTTCGAATCAGCATTGAGAGTAGTGAGAGTAATACTGCTTCGCAGTATTTGGAGTCTGCGAACCAATATTTCAATTGGTGCCGGAGAGTAACATAGCTATACTGTATTACTGACAAACTTACTTGAGTACTTTTCGTATTGCCAGAGTACTAAAACTAACAGATTTTGCTCGCCAGCCCAACATCATATGAAAATGCTGATCAGATTGTTTATATCTTGTTGTTGAGGTCAGAGAGGTTGTTGGTGATGGCTAGCCTGTTGAATGAGAAGGCGGTTAAACTGGTTGAAATGGCAAAAATTGAGCAAATTGGTTGCGAAAGGCGAAAAAAACAACTATGAAATGGCTGGATTAATGGTTCAGAGTTGACTATGGAATGAGTGTGAAAGTATTGAAATAACCATGAAATGAAGATCAGTGAGCAAGCCATGGTGTAAAATCGGTAGAGAATGCCCCTTTCATCTCATGCAGTCATTTTGGTGTATATGTTTTATGTATAAATTGTCAAAAAATGTACAAAATTAACAAGGGAGTGAGCGGGCGTAGTGAGTGAGTAAGTTCACACATGTCACTTTGAGCGAGCATAAATGTGTACTGTGGGCTTTACAGAAGTTCATATTCAAGCAGCCAACTCTTTCACTTAGCACTTTGTTGGAAGCAATTTCAATGCACACCATGATCAACACCCTAAAATGTTTTAGTTTGTTGAGTTCGAATTCATACTCACTCACGAACTCACTCGCACATTAAAAACTCATTTTGTAGCTCTACCCATGTTGCAGGACTAGTATTCACACTGCTCATGTTGTAGCACTACCCATGTTGCAGGACTACTAATTTTGTAGTAGTATTCACACTGCTCATGTTGTAGCACTACTTGAACATTCAACAATAATTATTGGTAAACTGTTTGGTGATGCTGTAAATGAAATCAATAGGTGATCTGACTGAGTATATTGATGTTTTTTAATGAGAATGTCATGTTAAACGAGCGAGTTCGTGTAGTTTAAGTTGCAGTAGTTTAGGTTCTGTTTAGTCGCAGTTGTTTAGGTTCTGTTCAGTCGCAGTTGTTTAGGTTCTGTTCAGTCGCAGTAGTTTAGGTTCTGTTCAGTCCGCTTTATCAATAGGTATCTTGAACGATTTAGTGATCAAGGTTTCTCATTATTACGTAACTCAGTGGCGATATTCTGGTGGCGATATAGTTTGTGAAACAAGTTTGTCTTATGGTCTGTCGTATGATCTATAATACAGTCTATCATACAGTTACAGTCTATCATACAGTCAATATTACACATCATTTAACCAATCATTTTTATCATACAACCTTCTTACCATCTTTAGCTTTAAATAGTCTCTCGCAGAATGTCTTTTGCAAGAGTCTTGAAATGTCTAAAGATATATATCTCAAGTCTGATGTTAATCAATATGGCTTGAGAAGTATTTTTGAGAACGAGCGAAGGGAGTGAGTGAGTGAGTTCGTGAGTTCGTGAGTGAGTTCGTGAGTGAGTTCGTGAGTGTGAATGTGAGTGTGAGTTCGTGAGTGAGTTCGTGAGTGAGTGTGAGTGTGAGTATGAGTTCGTGAGTGAGTGTGAGTGTGAGTATGAGTTCGTGAGTGAGTGAATTCGAGAGTGAATTCGCTGTGAGTTCTTGAGTTCGTTCGTTCGTTCGTTCGTTCGTTCGTTCGTTCGTTCGTTCGTTCGTTCGTTCGTTCGTTCGTTCGTTCGTCCGTTCGTTCGTTCGTTCGTTCGTTCGTTCGCTCGTTCGTTCGTTCGTTCGTGAGTTCTTGAGTGAATTCGCGAGTGAATTCGTTCGCTCGTTCGTTCGCTCGTTCGTTCGTTCGTTCGCTCGCTCGTTTGTGGGTGAATTCGTGGGTGAATTCGTTCGTTCGTTTTACTACAAACACGAACTCACTCACGCACTCGCTTCGCTTGTTCGCAGTTTGACAGGACTCCCAAAGGGGGAATTTTTCATACTATTCATATACTAATCATGTAACATACAATTCATAGTGGTGCTGCGAAGCAGTACTATGAGTTCTTGATACTCACGAACGAACGAATAGTGCTGCGAAAGATTACTATGAGTACTTGATACTCACGAACGAACGAATAGTGCTGCGAAGCAGTAGTATGAGTTCTCGATACTCACGAACGAATACTGCTGCGAAGCAGTACTATGAGTGCTTGATAGTCGCTCACTCATTTTCGCTGCTCACTAACTCACTTACTGAACGAACGAACGAATAGTGCTGCGAAGCAGTACTATGAGTGCTTGATAGTTGCTCACTCATTTTCGCTGCTCACTAACTCACTTACTGAACGAACGAACAACCGAATAGTGCTGCGAAGCAGTGAGTATTTATGAGTATTCGAACGAACACAGTGAGTATTTGTGAGTATTCGAGAACGAAAGCAGTGAGTATTTGTGAGTATTCGAGAACGAAAGCAGTGAGTATTTGTGAGTATTCGAGAACGAACTCAGTGAGTATTTATGAGTATTGGAGAGTGAACGCAGTGAGTATTTGTGAGTATTCGAGAGCATTTATAGTTGCATCCATTATACAAAGCCAAGTTCATCCAGAATAATAGAACAAACTACGAGCATATTCATCAAGGAAAAAAGTCACGTAGTTTGGGACTCTCTTTGGTACATTCCACTATGTGTTATAACTAGATAAGGCGAGTTATGTTCCACTCAGCTTTGCTAAATCACGAGCGAAGCGAGTGGTTTTTAATATGAGAGAAGGATACGAAATCACGAGCGGAGCGAGTGGTTTCTATATAAGAGACGAACGTACACGAAATCACGAGAGAAGAACACGAAATTTCTATATAAGAGACGAACATACACGAAATCACGAGCGAAGCGAGTGTTTCTAATATGACAGAAGAACACGAAATCATGAGCTCGTGAGTTTATCAAAAGAATTTGCAACTCTCTCGCACTCTCTCGCACTCTCACTCGCACGCACTCACTCACACTCATCCACTCACAAAGACCCGTACCGTGTTATTAAAACTCTTTACATATATACAAGGGAAAACTCATAAAACATATAGCCTCGTATTCGCTCGCACTCACTCGCACTCACTCGCTACGGTCGTTCATGCCTAGGTTGTCACTGGATTTGACTATAAAGTGTATGGGTGGGGTTAATGTGTGTATGGAACGAACGAGCGAAGCGAGTGAGTTGGCGAGTGCGTGAAAAACGAACAAGCGAGTGAGTTGGCGAGTCTAACGGGTGGGTATTATTATTTTTTATTTTCTATCATATTTTAAGAAGGGTATACTATTAAATGCATGTACTTTGATATTTATTGTCAAGTTCGAACGAGCGAACGAACGAGCGAAGCGAGTGAGTGACTGAGTGAGTAGCGAAAACGAACGAAGTGCGTGAGTGCTTGAGTGAGTGCGTGAGTGAGTAGCGAAAACGAGCGAAGTGAGTGAGTAGTGCGTGCGTGATTGGGTGAGTGACAGAGTTCGTGCGTGAGTGAGCGAGTATCGAGTGAATATCGACTGACTGACTGACTGACTAAGTATCGTCCGACTGACTGACTGACTGACTGACTGACTAAGTATCGTCCGACTGACTGACTGAGTATCCAGTAACTTTCTGACTGACTGATCACCAACTGTATTGCCGAGTACAGACAACTAGTGTATGAGTATGATTGATAATTACAAGCTCAAGATTTCAACTAATAGGCTAAACATTTCATTCAAACTCAATGCTATTGGTTTGCGTATAAACTATATTTCGCATCAGCCATTACTAGTTAACCACTGAGAAATATACAGAGTGAATACATTAATGATAAACGCAGTATGAACATTTTCTAGTGGTGCAATATATTGAAGATGTATATTGTTAGTGTGTCGCTCATATTCAGTTTATAGGTTTAATCAGTAGTTGCTTGTCGTATCAAGTAAAATCACTCACGAACTTGAACTCACTCACTTACTCATTTTCGTATACTCAAATGTTCGCACTCACTCACACTCACTCGCACTCAAATGCTCACACTCACTCACTCAATGTTCGCACTCACTCACGTATTTGATATGACAGAAGCACGAAATCAATCGCTTCGTTCATGATTTCTTATATGACACTAGTACGTACCGGAAATCAGTCGCTTCGCTCATGTGTAAAATTGGTTCAACATTCATTGTGCACGCAAGTTGAAAGAATAAAACGTATCAAGATTGATAAAATATCAGAAGATATAACGTACATTCTTCTGGTTTCGAATAATACGATTGTGAGTATGGTGTGAGAATGTGAATTTATCAATGTCAGTTTGCTTATCACATGAAGTTGTGGGTGGGTAGGTGAGTGAGTGGGTGAGCGCGTGGGTGAGTGCGTGGGGAGTACATAGGTGCGTTCGTTCGTTCGTTCGTGAGTGTGAGCTCGTGAGAGCGTGACCACGTGAGTATACATCACCTTGTCACTTGATTATACACCTAACAATAGGAGTGGCAAAACTCTCTCAATCCTCGCCGGAGATTGGCAATTTCCACTCGCATTGCTCGATCGAATGAGCACTCATTGGAATCCGCACTCATTGGAATTCGCACACATTGGAATCAGCACTCATTGGAATCAGCACTCATTGGAATCAGCACACATTCGAATCAGTACACATTGGAATCCGCACACATTGAAATCCGCACTCACTCACTCACTCACTCACTCATCACTCGCTTCGCTCGTTCTTCGCTCGTGAGTGAGCTCACCTTGTCACCTGATCACTATACACCTAATCCAGTGGCAAACTCCAACTCACTAAATAGCATTGTCATGTAACTTTTGTAAAACTGTAACCAAATCAACGTTTACAAGGTTGGTGTGAGGTTATTACTGATCTTCGACACCGGGGATCCTCGCTATCACACAACTAATCAATATATTGAAATTACTTACAAGATTTGTGTAGACCAAATAAATTAGATAGTCGCTCGTTTGTTCGCTTGTTCGCTTGAGAGTATGCAGGGTTCTTGCCAGTTTTGTATCACCAATCCTACACCTCACCCCAAAACCTAGCTTGACTAAGTCAGTTAGCTTTGTCAAGTCTATCAGCTCTCCCAACTCAACTAAATCTCCCAACTCTCCCAACTACACTCAAATATCTTAATCCACTATTCTCCCTTTGTTGGCTCATGTTTATATTTAGAACACAAACCAAACGATCAATGACGTAATGGAGAAAAAAAAAGCATTGATTAGTGAGCTATTGTTTAAAGAGATATATAATTGGATTGATTGCTATGTTGCCAACAAATGTAATTATGACCCAGCGAAGAGACGAAGGATTAGTATTGCCAGCCATGGTAATGGATGTGCTGGAAAATGGCAATCAAGAGACACAATTGCATAAGATAACGGAACCCAATGAGATGGGTAAAGCCAATAGGGCCATACCGAAGAAACCTAATGAGGGTGAAGATGGTGATGATGAGCATAGCACGAAATTCATGAATAGCGTGTATAATAAGAATGACATGTATAATAACATGTTTAATAAGAAGAGCATGTCCAATAACATGTTTAACTCAAGTCAAAATCATATGGATAATATATCATTAGATTATTCAAACACTATGGATGATACGGATAATAAAAGCCGAACAACATTACATCATCAATCACATCAACTTAATCAAATCAAAAATCAATGTCTGACCCTTATAAGCGAGTTGGCCAACCTGTCACAAAGCCCGGAAATGATTGTAAGACGTCATGTTGGAGAATTGAACAAGTATAATGATTTTAAGGATATTGCACTTGGATTGATTACGATGATTGCAGATCAGAGGCATTTGAGGGTTGTTGATATAATGAGTGAGCGAAGCGAGCCTAGCGAAGCTAGCGAAGCGAGTGAATTTGAGCGAGTGAGCAAAGAGCGTGAACGAGCATAAAAACGAGCAAAGCGAGCAAAACGAGTGAGTTTGAACGAGCAACGCGAGTGAGCTTGAACGATCAAAGTGAATGTGAAATTCACCTACATGATTACTGTTACTCGTGATTTATTTGAAATTGTTTATTCGCTATTCATGACTCTATATCATCATCGTATATGCTGACACTTACTGCGGGTGTTCATTTGTAAGGGTAACCATGAGATGAATGGTTTTAAAGTTAATGGCAGGTTGAGGAATATGTTGAAGAATATGTTGAAGAATGTGTTGAAAACATTTAAAGTTTCCATAAGCCAAAGAGTGTCTGAGAAGGTTTTTGCAAGCACTTGACAGTTGAATAGCAGAGCAGTGAGAGTAGTGTGAGCAGTGAGAGCACAGAGGAGCACTGAATATCATCAAATACCAGCAAATAACAGTGAATAGCTAGCTTAATTTTAGAACTTGACACAATATTTATAGTTATACAGGTTTACATCTATATCTTTTTCTCATAAAGGCGAACTGAGAGTGATTCGTATAGATAATGTACAGAGTGATTCGTAAAGACAATTTACAGAGTAGCCCATTGTCAGAGTAACCCATTGTACAGAGTAACCTATTGTACAGAGTAACCCATATAGACAATGTACAGAGTAGCCCACATGTTTAATACCAAGAAATAAAGAGGTGTAGACTGCTAAAAACGAACGAACGAGCGAACGAACGAGCGAACGAACGAGCGAAGCGAGTGAGTGAGTGATTGAGTGCGAACATTTGAGTGGGTGTGTGAGTGATTGAGTGTTATATAATACGCCCAAACCTCCTAGTTGGGCTATTATATCCCGGATCTTTGTATTCTCTATGTAGAATACATCATATACTTACTTATCTGTTGATTTTAGCTTACACTTATTATATCAACACCCACGAATCATTCTATTCGTATTTCCTGTCCTAAACACAGCTGCTCCTTCTATTGGGAATACTACTATCTTATATAGTCTATCCTTCCCAACTCCTAATAGAGAAACTCCCTTCACAGGTAATGCCATAGCAACTTACTCCTTCTAATAGCAACCCTAGTACTATTACTAATGGAATTCTCCGAACAGTAGCATTACCTTGCATCATCTGACACAACTTAGCACACTACGGAGCTCTGATAGCCTGCATCCAATGCAGGCACCTGCCATTATATAACATTGAGTGCGAACATTTGAGTGAGTGTGTGAGCGAGTGCGAACATTTGAGTACGTTCGTTCGTTCGTTCGTTCGTTCGTTCGTTTGTTCGTTCGTTCGTTCGTTTGTTCGTTCGTTCGTTCGTTCGTTCGTTCGTTCGCTCGTTCGTTCGTTCGTTCGTTCGTTCGTTCGTTCGTTCGTTCGTTCGTTCGTTCGTTCGTTCGTTCGTTCGTTCGTTCGTTCGTTCGTTCGTTCGTTCGTTCGTTCGTTCGTTCGTTCGTTCGTTCGTTCGTTCGTTCGTTCGTTCGTTCGTTCGTTCGTTCGTTCGTTCGTTCTCTCGTTCGTGAGTGTGAGTCCTTCGTTCGTTCGTGAGTACCAAGCACTCATAGTACTGCTTCGCAGCACTATTCGTTCGTTCGTTCGTTCGTGAGTACCAAGCACTCATAGTACTGCTTCGCAGCACTATTCGTTCGTTCGTTCGTTCGTTCGTTCGGATCAAAATGTCTAATAGAACAAACCTCTCAGATATGTGTCGTAACATCATCCATTTCTTACCAATGCATATCCTTCAATTCCGTAGATGATATCTTTCGCCAATTAATTACATTCTATAGCTGATTTTTTAGATGAGAGACTCCTCGTCTTTATATTTGATCGAGCAAAGCGAGTTTGAAGATGATCGAGTAAATCGAGTTTGAAAGTGATTGAGCGAAAAGAATCAATAACTATTCGTTGTTTGGCAAATACCAAACTTTACAGAATGGTGGCAATCAGACTCTCAACAACGTATACTAGAAGGCCCATGATTACAACACTTGTGGTGATGAAAAAATCGTTATTGTACCGCCATACTATGCTTGATGCTCTTGTCCTAGTTGAGTAATGGGAGACGCGAAACCGCAGCATACTTGAAATCGCAGCATACTCTTTGGGTGAAAAACTGTTGCAATTTGCCTCTTATGAGTCAGCTTTGAGTTTGGTTCAGCCAAAGCAAACAATGTACACTCAAGAATCTTCATCACCATCACTGTGTCCCCCAAAGAAAGCATAGAGTTTGGTTAATTTAATACTTATATATTCAAAGAATCCTTTGTTCCTGGCTGCGAAAATTATCATACGGGTCTTGGCGGCACGGGTCTTGAAGGTAAGCGTCTTGACGGCACGGGTCTTGATTGTGGTACGGGTCTTGATTGTGGTACGGATCTTGATTGTGGTACGGGTCTTGAAGGTAAGCGTCTTGACGGCACGGGTCTTGATTGTGGTACGGGTCTTGATGGTGATACGGATCTTGATTGTGGTACGGGTCTTGACGGCACGGGTCTTGATTGTGGCACGGGTCTTGATTGTGGTACGGGTCTTGATTGTGGTACGGGTCTTGATTGTGGTACGGGTCTTGATTGCGGTACGGATCTTGATTGTGGTACGGGTCTTGATTGCGGTACGGATCTTGATTGTGGTACGGGTCTTGATTGTGGTACGGGTCTTGATTGCGGTACGGATCTTGATTTATAGTGTTAGTACAGTTGGCATTTTTTGTACGCTTCGGCCTTTGCAATACAGCGATTCACTTTGCCCACTCGCACCACTCAGGATTATACTAAACAACCAAAGAGAAGTGATCATGCCAGTAGTGATTGGAGTGAGTAGTGATTGGAGTGAGTAGTGATTGGAGTGAGTAGTGATTGGAGTGAGTAGTGATTGGAGTGAGTAGTTATTGGAGTGAGCCGTGATTGAAGTGAGTAGTGATTCTTTTGATTTGGCAAATGAAAAATGACTTTTTGGTGCAATTTTGCTAGTGATTTCTCACTCCCTCACTCCCTCACTCGCTTCGCTCATTCGTTCACTCGCTTCGCTCATTCGTTCACTTCCCTCATTCGTTCACTCATATAATAAATCACAACTATAATGCTTCATGTCCACTTCACCAGTATCATGTGATCTAGTCAACCAGCAAATGAGATGCGAGAAATTGCAGGTTGACATGGATGGCCGCAACAGAGGTCGTGGTGATGTAACGGTGCTCGAGTACTGAAATTTTGAGTTTCGTACAATAGTTTGTCTTATGATTTGAATATCTAATACTATTCATCTAAATACATCAAGTAACACTTTCGTTCATGTTCATTGATTTCGTTCACTTTAACCTGTCAACCATTCATCTGTATTCTCTATCTCTGCCATAATCATTAATATTTACTCAAATAGTTTCACTTGCCCTCACCCTTTCACCTGAACTTGACCAAGTGAAAATAACAATAATCTGTTTGGTTTCTCACATTCACCCTTGAGAATTGATTGAAAGTATTCGCGCTGACATTTTTTCCAAGGGGGGACCCTTGAGATTACTATTTCAGCTGATTTTCATCAAGACCTAAGATGATTCACTTTGTTCAGTGTATTTAAATAGGTTGGTTATTAAGAATTTGGTACATTTTGAATGTGAGTAAATGTACTCATTTTATGATATTCTGGTAAAGCTACAGTTGTGCTTTTACGAACAAACGAGCGAAGCGAGTGAGTTCGTGAGTTCGTGAGTAGCGAATTCCTTAGGTTCAAACAAATGAGCGAAGCGAGTGAGTTCGTTCGTTCGTGAGTAGCGAATTCCTTATGTTCAAGCAAACTCGCTTCGCTCGTTTGTGAGTTCGTTCGTAAGTAGCGAATTCCTTACGTTCAAACAAACTCGCTGCGCTCGTTTGTGAGTATTGTGCAAAATCCCAAGGGTCCCCCCTTTGAGAATCTTCCATTTTCAATACAAATTGTACATTCATCCACCGCCATGTGGACTCATTCAGTACTCACGTCATCTTTCAAATTCAACTTGGAACTGGCTGTTATCACTTTGTTTGAACTGACCGCTTAGTCAGTCAGTCAGTCACCTCACTTTGCTCACTCGTTGTATATATAAAAGTTTTGATTTACAAGCTTCCATACGAATAACAAAGATATAATTTGTAGGAAATGATACTGACCGAATAAAGAAAAATAATAAATCAAACCTCTAAAGAAAAGTCATTAATCAGCTCATGTACATTGCTTCATTCATTTAGTACGCTTTGCTCAAATTGCTCACACATTGCTCTCTTGCTCACTTTGCTCATAAGTTTGTTCGTGAGTGAGTGCGCGTAAGTGCTCATGTATAAGTGTATTTATTTAGTGTCGTATTGAGTATTAAGTATTAAGTAGTAAGTATCAAGTATTGAGTATTGATACATTGTTGAACCTTTGGATCAGCTTAGGATGATTGTAACCATCTTGGGCTGATCCCAGAATGGTAACCGTCTTGTTGGTGAGTTCAACCTTGCAAGCAAATTTTTATAATTTGAATGCTATAAAGATTCATTCTTGTCCTTTGTGGAAATCCTAAGGTTTAACCGGGAGGTGGGTTAGATGTGTACATTACTTATTCGAGAGGTTCTTAGCCACACGTGTAGATGGTATGACAAACTAACCATTTCAGTGAGTGAGTTCGTGAATTCGTGAATTCGTGAATTCGTGAGTCCGTGAGTCCGTGAGTCCGTGAGTCCGTCAGTTGGTGAGTTGGTGAGTAACGAAATCACAAGAGTTCAACCAACGAGGGCCTTGGAAAATCAAGAGTATTGTATTGTTAAGGACCTGCTTCGCTCTATACTGCAGCTACAAATGACTCGATACAGTCGCTTCGCTCCTGTGCTGCTTCGCAGCTAAGCGAGTAAGTGCGTGAGTGAGTAAACTTGCTCTTTTAGTCAGACTTGACAGAACGTAAAGACTGCTGCGAAGCACCAAAAGTACGAGCGAAGCGAGTTTGTTTGAATCTACCGAATTCGGTACAGTTCTCACCCACTCACTCACGAACTCACTGTGTTTTATAACTCCCCAACTCTGTTTGAGCTATTCCGAGTTAAATGTCCCCTTTCTCTAGTTAAGATCGTAATGAGTTTCCCGATGTATTATCTATGAGTTCTGTCAAACTCAATAACCAATAATAACAATAGCTTGCATTAATGTTCCTAAACACTAAATAAATCACAACTAATCCCCAAGCTTTCTGGCTCAAACCTCGCTTTGATAACCAGGACCAGTTACCGTCATGAGAAGGTAGAATACCTTCTTATATAGGTTTCACATACTTACCAGAACCCCTGATTCCTAGACCCCACATTCGCAGCAATCTAATAATCATATCCTTGGAATTTATTGCTGTGATTATTGCTGAACGCCTCTAAGTCAGAATCCATGCTAGACACGATGATTTTCCTTTACATGATGTTCTTTGTATTACAAGCTGTAAGTTACCTGCAAGGAACGAGCGAAGCGAGTTTGTTTGTTCTTTTGAATGCTCCTCACATACTCGTGTGTTCTTTTTGAAATCGCTACTCAGTTACTCAGTTACTCAGTTACTCACTCTCGGATTGAAAGATTTCGCAGACGATTTCGCAGACGATTTCACAGACCATAATTTGGGATGTAAACCAGCTATTACGAGCTCCTTGGAGAGTCCACGGTCGATGACAATAAATTAAAGAAAGCATATCGTAAAAAGGCACTTTTACTCAATCCACGCAATACCCAAATAACAATAGTCTACTGTCAGGTTTCTTAAATATTCACTTACTCAAAGAGTTGGTACTCAAAGAGTTGGCTCTCAATGAATTTGCTGCTCAATAAGTTTGCTACTCAATGAGTTTGCTAGTCAAAGAGTTTGCTAGTCAGAGTTGGCTCTCAATGAATTTGCTACTCAATAAGTTTGCTACTCAATGAGTTTGCTAGTTAAAGAATTCGCACTCACGCACTCACTCACTCACTCACTCACTCACTCACTCGCTTCGCTCGTTCGTTCGTTCGCTCGTTCGTGAGTTCGCTCGCTCGTTGACTAACATTTTTTACTCGCCCCTACACGACCAAAACTAACCAAATGCTCATCCGGATCCTTAGCCTCCTAGCTTTGATCACATTCACCATATCCATTCCCCGACTAGAAACACTCACTACTCAGATCGAGTCGTTTCCCACCTCCTCCAAAGAACCATTTTTGCCTCTTGATCTAAGATCAATTTCAGATTGCAAGTTAACCAATCTTTTGCTAATCAGTGATATCGATGGCAATTTGCATGGGGTTGAAAGAAGTAGTGGTGCACTCATTTGGACTCTTCCTATTGACGAACCATTGGTTAAGATTCAACTGAATCATACCATTGATTCCAATATACTTTGGTTTGTTGAACCTTATGAAGATGGTACTTTATTCTATTTTACTCCCAAGTTCGGCTTAAATAAGCTTCCAACAAGTATCAAAGATTTGGTTTTAGAATCTCCATTCTCCCTTAGTGGTGATGATAAAATTTACACAGGTACAAGACGTACAAGCTTGTACTCTATGAATATTCATACCGGTGAGGTCAAATCCAGCTTTGGTGACGAGTGTCCTGCACCCAAAAAATTTAACACCAAGTTAGACACTCAGAATGATTACATGATGATTGGAAAAACAACATACGAGCTCTCCATTCATCTGAAGCTCAATGCCAATGTGGTTTGGAACGTTTCCTACTCTCAATGGGGTCCCAACAATATCGACAATGATTTGATTATGCAGAACCAGCAGTCCATAGACAAGCTCTACTTTACTCCTTTCCACGACAAGTCACTTTTGGCTATCAACAAGGAGTTGGGAACACCTGTATGGATCTCCAAGCTTCCTTCCTTGGCTGTGAGTGTTTTTGATATTTTCCAAGACTTTAAGAATAGAGAGTATGTTTTATTACCACACCCTTTAAAAGTGTTGAATGACCTTCAGAAGGAGGATTCCATCAATAACGACTTGGTATTCATCAACAAAACCTCCAATGGTAAGGAATGGTTTGCCATGAGCTTCAACAACTACCCCACCCTCATCAAAAGTGCCCCGGTATCCAAGTATCAGTTGGACTTGTATAAGCTTCAGAACGGGGTCAAAATCAACCTTGACGATATCCAGAGCTTTGACTTGGATTCATCCGACACGTTTATTAATGGTATTCACAAGACCTTTCTGCTATCCAGCAAGACCATGTACCAGCCCATGTCCCGATTTGATGAAACTGGGTCCCTGGACGAGGTGAAACGAATTGGTGATGGCTCGGGTCAAGACTCCAATCAAATCCAAACCATTATTGATGGTATCCGCTTCCCGGAAGAGTCCTCTTATTCTATAGTACGTCCCAGGTCCGAGGTTATGCTTTTGGATGGAAACAAAAGCTTACAGCCACCGGCCCCAGTGAAGGGAAGTCAAGTGGGCAAGTTGACTTCGAGTATCATCCGGCGGATCATTGAGGACTTGATTGTTATCATGTTGTTTATCTTGTTGTTGTACTACTTTAACAAGAAGGATTTTAGTATAATTATCTCCGGAGCAAAGAGTATTCCGGTGGTGATCCCAGGTCTGCTGCGCTCTGCTTTTACGAAGGCTTCTCCTGGTGAGAAGAAGAATATGGTGGAGGCCGACATGGTGGAGGCAGACATGGTTGAGGCCGACACGGTTGAGGCCGACAAGGTGGAGACCAACATGGTTGAGACCAACATGGTTGAGACCAACATGGTGGAGACCGACATGGCTGAGTCCAATATGACTGACACCAACATTGTTGACGAAACGGAGAATATACAAAAGAAAGCACGTCAAGTGATTAGTGATTCCGTAAAGAATGACATTCTCAATGACATCACAAATCAACAAGCTGTCACTAATGAAACACCACATGACAATGCCGAGATCAATGCATCACATCCCAAAGAAACACCACCCCTGGGAACCCCGAAAAAGGTAACCATCGTACCACCCGAAGAAACCTCGGAAGAAGACGACAAAACCGAAGAAATCATAAAGAAGAAACGAAAAAGAGGAGGAAGAGGAGGCAAACGGGGAGGACGGAAAGTCAAAAACAAAGAAGAAGACGTGGAACTGGAAGAAGACATCTCAACCACCGAAGTGGTGACCATAAATACAACCAGCCTCGTCAAGGCTTCCATCCCCAAGGTCCCCATCAAGAAGTTGAATATTGAGAACAACTTGGTGATATCCGACAAGGTGTTGGGGTACGGGTCACACGGTACTGTTGTGTACCAAGGGACGTTTGAGAACCGGCCCGTGGCCGTGAAGCGAATGTTGGTGGATTTCTATGATATTGCCAACCACGAGGTGCGGTTGCTTCAGGAGAGTGACGACCATCCCAACGTGATCCGGTACTTTTGCTCGCAGTCTAGCGGAACGGAAAAGTTTCTTTACATAGCCTTGGAACTCTGCATGTGTACGTTGGAGGATCTCATTGAGAAACCTCTTGCTTCGCTACGGTTGAATGCTCCCCGGATTAGTCATGTATTACATCAGTTGGTTAGCGGGTTGCATTATCTCCATTCGCTAAAGATTGTTCATCGGGACTTGAAACCTCAGAATATTTTGGTTGCTGATGGTAAAAAGAAATCCAAATCAAAGGGGTCCGACAATTTGGCTAAAGATGAAGAAGAAGCTAACTTCCGGTTATTAATCTCGGACTTTGGGTTATGTAAGAAATTAGAGCTGGATCAATCTAGTTTTCGTGCAACTACCCAGAATGCTGCCCTGGGCACCTCAGGATGGAGAGCCCCGGAACTCTTATTGAATCACGACTTGCTCGAGATTTCACCAGAGACCATCTCCGGGTCCAGTCCCAACTCGTTTCATGGAAACTCACAAAATGGAACCTCGTCTCAATCTGGAAACGGACAATTTGGAACCTCACAAAATGGAACCTCGTTTCAATCTGGAAACGGACAATTCGGTAAACGACTCACCAAATCCATCGATATATTCTCCTTGGGATGTGTCTTCTATTACATTCTTAGTGGAGGAGGCCACCCGTTCGGGGACCGATACCTCCGAGAAGGAAACATTATCAAAGGAGAATATGACATTGAATACTTACACGAAAGATGTCCGGATGATGAGTTTGAAGCCAAGAATTTGATCTCACTGATGATATCGGCCAACCCGTCCATGCGTCCCAGCACGTCCAAAATCCTTAAGCATCCGTTTTTCTGGCCCCGTAAAAAGCGTTTAGAATTCCTCCTTAAAGTTAGCGATAGATTCGAGGTGGAACGCAGGGACCCCCCAAGCGAATTGCTCATGAAATTGGAAACTTGCGCTTTACGGGTGCATCAAGGCGACTGGCACAAGCAATTTGACACAGACTTTATGGGGAACTTGGGAAAATATAGAAAGTATCACCGGGAAAAATTGATGGATTTGTTAAGGGCGATCCGGAATAAATACCATCACTACAACGACATGCCCGAGGGTCTTCAAAAGCAGATGTCACCAGTATCGGACGGCTTCTACAAGTACTTTAACGACAAGTTCCCCAATTTGTTCATGGAGGTTTACTTTTTGGTACGGGAGAACTTGGCTGGCGAGGACATGTTTTGTGATTTTTATTAACGTGGTTGGTAAGGACATGTTTGTGTATGTTCAGAGGGGTGCAGTATAGCTGCTGGCGATTATAGGCTTAGATGGATAGAATATGGATAGAATGAATGTAGCGAACGAGCGAACGAGCGAAGCGAGTGAGTGAGTGAGTGAGTGAGTGAGTGAGTGAGTGCGTGAGTGTAAATGCAAGTGAGTGAGTTGCGAAAATGAACTCAAGAGCAAACGACTGCTCTATGGTCGTTTCGCTCCAAAGCTGCATTTGTTATACACTAGAGGAATTTTGCAGCCATTGCAAAGGTCAGACATTACTCTTAAACATACCTTCACTTGTCCAAGCTCTCTATGTTTCTTTGTTATAGAAATAATCGTGTATCTGTCTTTGATGAACTACCATACTGGGTCATATACCCAAAGAAGTCATGTCAGCTTGTCACGCAAGAAGAATATTGGTGCAAAATGACTAGCATGGGTATGTTGGCACACGATCTGGGACGTTTGTATGGAGACTCAAGCTCACCTAAATCTCTTGGGCACTGGACAGTTGGTGCTTATTTCAATGTGAGCATTGTAGAACGAACGAACGAACGAGCGAAGCGAGTGAGTGAGTGAGTGAGTGAATTAGTTCCATTATTGCAGTACGGGTAGAGGTCAGTACGATTAAGTTTTCTTGAGTGCGGAGTCTTGGTTGAGATCGAAGAAGTATACTCCAAGTGTAATTATAGAAGCTACAACTTGTCTATTACATTGACTTTTTATTTATTCATTTCAATTGATTTCGTTGACTTGAATTTTGGAGAAAGGTCATGTGGTGATATAGTCATGTATTTATTCACGAACGAAGGAATGAACGGACTCACCCACTCAAGCTCTCACTCGCGATCAGATACTACGTTCGTATGCTACGCTTGTTTTTTACGCTCGCTCGTATGACACTGCTAATCTCTTGATACAGATTATTCGTAATCAGTATCCCTTTATCATATGTTCTGAAAAGCTCTTTCGCCTACGTTCTTGCTTCTGAAAGTCATTTTGGACTGTGGAATGTAAACTATATAGGCGAATATGAGTATGGAAGGTTATTGCATACCCAGCTTTTATCTTGTGTATTGTGCAAAACTATTAGTGCTTGATATTCACGAACGAGCAAACGAGCAAACGAACGAACGAACGGACGAACGAACGAACGAACAAACGAACGAACGAACGAACGAACGAACTAATGTACTCACGAACGAACTAATGTACTCACGAACGAACTAATGTACTCACGAACGAACGAACTAACTCAAAAATTCGCACTCACTCACTCACTCACGCACTCTCTCACTCGCTTCGCTCGTTCGCTTGTTCGTTCGTTCGTTCGCTCGTTCGCTTATACCATACCTACGAGTTGAATTGGAATTGCCTAAATTACTAAATACTCAATTCAAAAGCTGTAGCATGCAAAATGCATAACGAGTATAGTGTACTGCAAATTCTTCAAGGTTAACAGCTCCCATAAACTACCACTCATGATAAAGCTAGGATATACTTTCCAATGCAATCAAAGCAAACAACCATCGCGAGTAACACTCGTAGTATTGTAATTATCCTTTGAGATGACAGAAATGACAAATATGAGAGTTTACCAATGTCTTACTTTTATGTATTGTTTCAGTCCGTTTGAGAATGCTTAACTTGTGCAGTGCTATAGTTGATTGGTGTGCAAACGGAAACTCGTTCCCTGGTGTAGATTTCTGGTTGTGACCTTGTAATCTTCTGATTGATACTCAAAGAGTGTTTGGTCTTGCTTAAAGGGTAACTGTTGGGGTACATTAGTATGTGGGACTAAGCTGAGCATTGGTGATATTCTGAATGGTGATTGTTAGTGGTTACCAGTAGTATAAAATTGGCTCCAAAGCACTGGAAAGCTCTGGAAAGCTCTCAAAAACTCCCAAAAGCTCCTCCCAAATCTCCTCCCAAATCCTGTAAAAACCTAAACCTCATAAACAGCTCCCCCCTAATCTTCAAACCTCTTGTGAACTCCCTCAAAATTCTTCAGACTGATTGCAGGTCCCTTCATGCTTTCGGAAGCACTGGCGCCACCTGTGGTGCCCAACACGTTTCTTACATATTTGTTTGCAGCCTGAGTCTTCTTCTCCTGTTCAAGCTCATGCTTACCCAAGTTCTTTGCCCTGTTCATATAAGATTTGATACGAGCCAACTCGTTAACGATAGGATGAGTGTCAGTGTTGATGCCTATGCTTTTGAAGTAGGCGAATAAGGTAGCGATCAAAGTGTATAAAAAGTTGTTGTAGTAGGCGATTTTCTCTATGGGATCGCTTATGGTGAGCTCGTCCAACTTTTGAGAGAGAACGCCAGCGAGAGACGATTCCAAGTTGTCCACGGAGCCATTTAAGGACTTGATTAGCGACCTGATTGTATCTGTATCATCCATTAGGTGAAGAAATAATGAGAGTTTGAGATGGTGCGGAATCCATCGCATTGAGGTGAATTTTTTTGTACCAAAGCTTTAAAGATAATGCTTACGAATATGAGGAAGAATAGAGAGATCTTGACTGGGGGCAAGAGGTATGCACAGAAACAAGCCAAGAAGCATCAGGTGGATGAGGTTGTTTTTGACAAGGGTCTGAGAGTTGATTATTTGACTGGATTCCACAAACGTAAGTTACAAAGGAAGAAGAAGGCTCAGGACTACATAAAGGAGCAAGAACGTCTCCAGCGTATAGAGGATAGAAAGCAATTGCGTGACGAGCGGAAACAGGACATGCAGAAGCAATTGGATGACTTTAATGACACCATGAAGAAGATTACCAACCTTCACTCTGATAGTGAGGATGACACTGAATGGGAAGGAATCCAAGACGAAACCAAAAATGACCCCAACACTTTAAATCACACAGAAATTTACCACAAGGATGAGGACGTGCACGTATCGGAAGGAGCCATAATCGATGATGAAACCACAGTCACGGTAGAATCCATGGATAACCCAAGCCTCGTCACTGCTCGCGAAGCTAGTCTACAGGCAGCTGCACGTGCAAACAATGTCAACTTGGCAGCTTCCAAAGAGGTGTTGAATGATTCGATCAACAGAGCAAAGAATTACGCAGTGACCATTGGAGTGGCCAAACCGGAGAAGAAGAAGAAGAAGAATTTTAGATATTTGACCAAGGCTGAAAGGCGGGAGAATTTAAGGAAGGAGAAGTCGAAAAAGTACAAGAGGTCCAAGGAGTGAGGGGGAAGAATGTGGTGAGGATATTTGTGGGTATCTTGTCATGTGGGCATGTCGCTATATGGCCATTTTATCATCCCCACAATCCTCCAAATCCTCTTGATTGCTCCACCCTCCTCACCTCAAAGCCATTGCACTCCAAAGCTCATTACACGTTCTCCGTGATTCTGCATCATAGGTTTAACCATGATGTGTAGAGTTTGCTTCACAGCCACCGTCCCAACAAGAGCATTCTACTGGTAACCATTCCAATAATTTTAAAGTATAAGCATGGAATGTAATTTCATCAGAGTACAAAAGTATATATGCAGAGAAACATAGATTATCAAATGAAGCAATGTATTAGTTTTGGCAAACATTAAAGGTATACGAGCGAGGTGAGTGTGTGAGTAATGGATTGAGCGAGCGAGGTGAGTGTGTGAGTAATGGATTTAACGAGCGAAGCGAATGAGTGAGTAATGGATTGAACGAGCGAAGCGAATGAGTGAGTAATGGATTGAACGAGCAAAGTGAGTGACTGAGTAATGGATTCAACGAGCAAAGTGAGTGACTGAGTAATGGATTCAACGAGCAAAGTGAGTGACTGAGTAATGGATTCCATGAGCTTAGTGAGTGACTAAGTGACTGGGTGACTGAGTAATGGATTCAACGAGCAAAGTGAGTGAGTGAGTAATGGATTCAACGAGCAAAGTGAGGGAGTGAGTAATGGATTCAACGAGCAAAGTGAGTGAGTGAGTAATGGATTGAACGAGCAAAGTGAGTGAGTAAGGTCCCTCACTTTGAGAGTCTGGTGAAGTTTCTCAAGGTCGCGTACTCATGTACTCGTTCACTTAGGTACTCGGTCCCTCACTCACGCACTCACGCACTCACTCGTTCACTCAATCACGTACTCGCGCACTCAACAAACTCCGTCGCTTTGCTCGGTAGTCTAGCTTCAACTGGCAAACACCTCTAAAGACCCGTACCGCAATAATGTAACAAACAAGCATTAATAGTTTAGCTAACTTCAAGTTTCATATTAGTTTTATAATCATGTTTATTACTTTTTGAGACTAGTTAATTCCCGTCTTTATATTTACTCCAGGTGTATTACATAGCTGACGACTCTGTCCTTCTCATCCTTCATCAGAGCTGTGATGTATTGTAGTAACCCACAAATACCCAACAGTTGATTGTTGGGATAATATCAAATTGTCTATAAAGCTTGAGATTACTCACTGGTGTACAGTTTGGTTTGAAATTTAGGAAAATTGCAGCCATTTTCAACCGATTCTTGCAGTCAATTGCAACCATTTTCAAGCGATTCTCGCAGTCAATTTCAGCAAATTTATCACTTTCCAGTGCTTTAAATCTCAACATTGAAAGACACTTTGCTATTCGTGAGTTCGTGAGTGAGGTTGTGGTTTCAGTGTCCGTTGGACTGGTTTGACCAGTGGCAGATGTATCAGTTGGACCGGTTGGACCAGTGGCAGATGTGTGTATCTCGCTTCGCAGCAGGTCATTTTCGCTCCTCACTCACTCGTTCACTCGTTTCTCTCGTTCGTATCATTTCGCTACACACTATATCGTTCAGTCACCTTGCTTGTTCGTATCATTTCGCTCCTCTCGTTCGTATCATTTCGCTACACACTCACTCGCTTGTTTGATTTTGCCACTCCAGCACTGCCGCACTCCCTCACTCACTCGCTTCGCTCGTTCGTTCGTTCGCTCGTTCGCTCGTTCGTTCTGTCTTTTGTATAATCTCTTTAATCTCTTTTTCTCTTTGATTTATATAATTTACATGTCACGCAGTCTTTAACTGACCTTTGTAATGTAAGTTTATAATTAATTTGGAGTTTGAGAGTTGATTCTTGTAGTTTTTTTAGTGATTTTCAGGTTATATTCAAATCATTTTGCATGAATTTTTGTTGGAAACCAAGTGCCCTCGAAATATACAAATTCATCATATGCGGATGCAATTGGAACGAACAGAGAGTAATAAATAATGACATTAACAATGAGCTCACTCACAAACGAGTGAAGCGAGTTTGTTTGCTCGGGACCTTTGCGTGAGTTTAACAAGCGAGCGAAGTGAGTGAGTGAGTAAATGAGTGAGTAAATGTGTGAGATTCCATTATTATTGCGGTACGGGTCTGTTCCATTGGACCTTTGGTTTTTGACCTTTGAATGAAGTTTATGACCTTTTAAAGGGTGGGCTCATTCAATCTCACTTAATCACTCAATTACTGACTCATAGAATTACGCCATTCAAGCGTAAGTGGGTGTAGTAGTTAACGAACGAACGAGCGAAGCGAGTGAGTGAGTGAGTGAGTGAGTGAGTGAGTGAGTGAGTGAGTGAGTAAGTGAGTTCGCCCGTTTGTTCTTATTGAATTCACTCACTCACACCTCACACCTCACACCTCACACCTCACTCTTCACTCTTCACTATTACTCTCTAGTTTTTTAACATTTTTAAAAGATATTAACAAATTTTTGATAATCAACAATGACTGATGATAAGAAGAGATACGATTTAAGCTACACATTAGATTTAGGCCAATTTAGAAGGTTATAGTTTACAGGGAGGTCACTAATGGTTATGTATGCGTTCAAGATGCAGGCGAACGAACGAACGACCGAACGAACGACCGAAGCGAGCGAAGCGAGTGAGTGAGTGAGTAGCGAATATTTATGTCTCAACTAATTGCTATGATTTGATGATTCTCAATCAACCAATTGCTTGACGACTCTCAATCAACAAATTGATATGCCCTTATTACCATAATCTAAACACCAATTTCTATATTTCAATACATTTGATCTGAATATGATGATTTCACCTCTATGATTTATACACTATTTAAACCAACGGTCAAGCTCTTACAAAATGCTGTCATGTCCCAAGTGGCTTTCATTTATAACTACACACTGGTGTTGCCCAAATTCGGCAAATCAATCTCAAACCGTGCCAGTTCCGAGATTGCAAAAGTTTGCTGCCCACCTTAACCAGACCAATCGTTCCGGCCAGCCCATATTAATTCATTTCATGAAACTTTCAAAAGTTGACTATACAGGTTATTGATATAGTGAACAAACGAGCGAACCGAGTGAGCGAGTGAGGGAGTTGACCAACAAAGTGAGTGCGTGAGCGAGGGAGTAGCGAAAATGAGTGAGTTAGTGAGTGCGTGAGTATCAAGCACTCATAGTACTGCATACTCACGCACTCATAGAACTGCATACTCATGCACTCATAGTACTGCTTCGCAGCACTATTCGTTACACTTTTCGGCATCTTAGAAGAACACAATCCAAGGGTTCTCCTGACAAATCTATGCTCGATACGATCAAAGCGAGTAGTAGCGAATACCAACGAATGCTCTTTATAAATCC
The DNA here is from genome assembly GCA_030562865.1 of Kodamaea lidongshanica (nom. inval.). NCBI lineage: Eukaryota > Fungi > Ascomycota > Pichiomycetes > Serinales > Debaryomycetaceae > Kodamaea > Kodamaea lidongshanica (nom. inval.). The sequence continues at coordinate 35,047 of JAKUAJ010000145.1, forward strand.
ATCAATAATTTATATGAATAAACTTGTGCTTTGCGTGAAATTATGCTTTGGGGTTCCCCAATACCTGAATATTATTGATGTTCAAGAATTACCAACGTTGTCCTACGGGTTAGATGTGTAATGATAAATGTCCTTGGATGTGAAAAATTGAATATGGTGAACAGATACGTTGTACTACTGTTTGAGTAAGGTCAAAAGTGTCTCGTAGACGTACAGAGCCATCTGGTCTCGTAGACGTACAGAGCCACCTGGTCTCGTAGAAGTACAGAGCCATATGGTCTCGTAGATGTACAGCTATCCATATGGTCTCGTAGACGTACAGAGCCATCTGGTATCGCAGACTTACAGATAGCCATCTGGTATCTTTCCAACATATGGTCTCATTCTACATATTCATTCTACATATTCATTCTCACATTCTACAAATTCCCAACCCAAAGAGCACCGCAACTTAAATCGGATGCTCCCCCCAACCACTTGCGTAATACACTACATCTCATCCTACATCTCTCTTTGCTTGTCCAACAAACTTGTCTTGCCAAAAATCTCACCCCATGGTATTCCTATATACACAATCAGTTTGGGTTTGCTCCTACTTTTCCTTTCGTCTTCAGAGGTTTGTTCCATATTTCCCGATATAGCTGATCGAATCACTGACCAAATCAACTTGCCGATATGGCTTCCCGACTTGCCTGGCTCACTTACTCACGCTTCCCAATACGGTAAACGTCCTTTTTCGAACCCTCAAATCCGGGTAACGTCCCCCCAAAACTATATAAACCAAGCGAAATCCTCTAGGAAAAAACCACCCAAATAGTATGTTAAAAACTTGATTACAGTGATGACAAAGTTGTCGCCCCAAACGGAGGATCCTTTTCAGGACCATGACCGATTCGATAAACGCCAAACACTGAAAATTCTGAAGTAATCACCTTTGAATCAACTAACCATTTAGAATGTATATCTGATTCTCTGTAGAACTGGCTAGTGATGTTTCCATGCTAATCATGATACTCGTGATTAAAACTTTGAAAACGTGTTTACACGTCTGAAGCCTTATATTAAGAGAATGTTTATTCGGGTCAACAAACCAACGAAACGAGCAAAGCTATCGGCCTTTTAAGCAATGCAAGTGAGTTGATGTTTGAGCTTTTTTTAGATGTTCCAATGCTTTTATTTCAAAATATAGGGTAGCGAATAAAAGTATTGGAGCTATCTTGCAATAGCCAAGAAAAAACCAAGTCGTAACCACGGTTTCTTCTTGTGCTAACATATTGCTACTGTCACGGTAACGGCGACTTCAATGATGACCGTAAGTGATATCGCAAAGCAAATCATTAACACCCCTGCCCCAATTACTTGTCAGCGGTAAAAATAAATATATAGGCGCATCCTGGTTAGGGCAACTGATTTTTGATGCAGGGGATGATGAGCTGAAGTTCGGTCAGCTTCATTACGTTGGTGATTGCTGGTTGGTATGACAATGTTTGCTGGACTAAAAGCACTTTGATCAGCTAGTACGATAAACAAAAACCTTAATACCAGGTGAGCTGGTACGAAACGATAAACGAAAACCTTTATTTATTATTCCAGGGAGCTGGAACCAAACGATAGACGAAAACCTTAACTTACTAACTAAGAGATAACAATATATATACTACGGGGTGAGAGTCGGTACTCACCTTTGAAATGTTTTCTTTTGTAAGCTGCGTAGCACACATAGTGCTGCGAAGCAGTACTATGGGTGGTTGATGCTTAACCGTTCACGCATAGTGCTGCGAAGCAGTACTATGAGTGTTTGATGCTTACGCACACCCTATCTCACTCACGCATAGTGCTGCGAAGCAGTACTATGAGTGTTTGATGCTCACGCACTCACTAACTCACTCATTTTCGCTACTCACTCGTTCACGCACTCACTTTGTTGGTTCAACTCCCTCCCTCACTCACTCGGTTCGCTTGTCGATATTTGTCGATTTGATATCATTTTATTAGTGTCAGATGAATGTTTGAAAAATCACCAATAATAGTTGGGACTGGCCAATGTATGTGACTGGCCAATGTATGTGACTGGCCAATGTATGTGACTGGCCAATTTAGGTGACTGGCCAATGTAGGTGACTGGCCAATGTAGGTGCATTGGCATGTTTATGAGTTGTGTATAAAGAATAGTTGTAGCACTTGATTTGGTTGGATCTGAAACGATAAGGATACTCCAATTGTCATTTAAAGAGCTCGAGGGCTTAGTGTGGATTACAAATACTTCTAACTAATCAATTGTGTCAGGTTATTAGAATGTAGTGTGGCACCTAAGACGACTATGGACTACATCATGTCTCTAATAAAAGTAGCTAAGCAAGTGATGACAGAGAACGAATAGTGCGAAGCAGTGCTTTTCTAGCAAGAGAACAAACAGTTAAAAGTGTAGGAAAACCACAAACGGTCAGTATTTGCTCCTAGTTTCAAACATATATGACACTAGAACACGAAATCAATCGCTTCGCTCATGTTTCTAATATAAGAAGAACACGAAATCAATTGAGGAATATCTTGTACAAGCGTAGCGCACTAACGAGCGAAGGCGTGAGTGACAATCTTTATTGCACCATCGTGAATTCATGAGTTGATGAGTTGGCGAGGTGGCCACCTTTGTTCTCTTTTCGCAGCCTTCAAAGGTGGCTCAGTCAGTCAGTCAGTCTTGGTATCTTATATTATTCAACTGTAAATTGACTGCAAATTGACTGCGAACTGACTGCGAACTGACTGCGAAATGACTGAAAATTGACTGCGAACTGACTGCGAAAGGGCTGTTCAATGGCTGTTTGATAGAGTGCACCCTTTATACACTATATTCTGGACTAGTATAAAAGCTATTACTTTCGTTATAGGTTATGGTCTACGACCATAACATTTGTTATTTTACTACTTTCAATCACTGATGGGGGTTCGTTCCCAACCCGTGCAATCTGGATAAGCCACTATTGTACTAGGCTGTTTGGCCAACCACCCCCTATATTATTGTGCTACTTTTCCACCGAGATGCTACACATACAGTTGGAAACAATCAATAGGAACGAACGAACGAATAGTGCTGCGAAGCAGTACTAGGAGTGCTTGAGTGTTTGTTCGCGAGTAATTGAGTAAGTTCCAGACAAAGGCAGCAAGACTGTACAAGATGATTTTAGAAATTCATAGGCAAATATTTAAAGATTTAGTCTAAGAAAAGTTCAGCAGTTTATATAGCGTAAGTTTATACGTTCTGGGAAGTCACTTTGCTCGCAGAAGTTTGTACATTCTGGGAAGTCACTTCGGTCGCAGAAGTTTGTATATTCTGTTAAGGCGGTTCTCATCACCTGAAACTCTCAAAAGTATCCTTAGATCTTCTAAAAAGTATCCTTAGATATTCTCTCAGGTGTCTCATCACCTAATGTCATTACCTAAATATATAATATCTTGAATATCCAAAGGTATTGATACCGATAATCTATGTGAGTTTAAATGAACAATCAATCGAATGAAAGCTCATAAATCAACTCTACCTCTTAATCGAGCAAAGTGAGTTTGAGTGTCAAGCTCTCACTCGCACACTTTGCTCGTCCTCACTCACTCACTCACTCGATATGCTCGTTCCCACGCACTCACTCACTTTGCTCGTTTTTCAAAGGTCCCCTCCCTTTAGATGAATTTTCCCAAGGTCCGCCTCTGGCCACTTTGTAAAGCTGAATAATAATTAGAATCCCTTCCATTCCTTCGAGACATATTGATGGTTTCCTTCTACATGTATATCGTTTTCATATAAAATTAAGCTTGTTCTATCATATATTCTGGTTTCAATAAGTCATTCACCATCTGGGAGTCTTGGTCAATTTAAGTAACCAGGTTAACTGTATCTCTAGAGCTTTATAAAGTCAGAGTATCACGTTCGTAACTATAACAGTACCGAATTTTGAATGCTATAATAGTTTTTTGGTGTTAGACTTGACAAAGCTCTATTAGTATTTAGGCTGGAGAAAGCATGGGACTGTTTATGTGCTTGCAAATGGTGTGAGTGCGTGAGAGAGTGAGTGAGTGAGTGAGTGAGTGAGTGCGAGCGACAATACCAGCATGAAATTACTGGGTGACTTAGTGACTGAGTGACTGCACAACAGAATATTTTAATCACTAAACTAACTGAGCTCATTTAGTGATTTATCAGGCTTTCACCATTAGTCTACATCTCATACCTTACTTTTGCAACCACTATACTGTGCAGGATTTGTAGAGAAGATGATATGATTATGGTACGATCTCAAGTTGGTAGTTTAATGGGTAGTTTGTGCTACGATCTCAAGCTGGTAGTTTAATGGGTAGTTTGATGGTAGTTTGAAATCGGTGCTATTGGTACTTTTCTTCTCTCAAATCGTCAATATCGGTACTCTCGCTATTTTCACCTCAATGCTCGCTTCGCTCGATTGAGGTGCGCTCACTCGCACTACGTGTCATGACCTTTATACCCTTCAAATTCATAGCACTACTCCAGCTATCCACCCTACTATGGTATTCCCTCATCTACATCCTGGTCAACTTCCTCAATCTCAACATTGCCCAATTAATACATCTTTCATATTCCCTGCATAGTTACGATACAAACCAAGCTTCAGGTCAATGGCACACCACAACCACAGTCTCCACCATCGAAAACACACCCCTAATGGCAGGGATTTGGAAAAACCTTAAACTGGTCACCCTCGTCAACATCGTGGGCTTGATCATAGCATTTGTCTTGTCCACCAAGGACATTAACAACTCAATTCTTGATATGGTAATGCTACTGTGTTTAGCTTACACCCTCTACAAGCTCTTTTATGCTTGGGCCCCAACACAAGGCCAAGTCCGCATCTACACCACCCTCAAAAGAGTCCTTACAGGCTCCATAGCTCTGCAAACCATGCGTTCCAATGATATCTTGCTCAGTGACTCCCTCTTGTCGTTTTCGAGGCCGTTGAGTGATTTGGCTCGCTACTTGTGTTTCTCACACCAGTACAACTTTGAATGGCTCATATTCCTAATTCCAGTAGCCATACGTATCAAACAATGCTGGTTCGAGTACACCCTCACAAACAACATATCGCATTTACTTAACCTCACCAAATATCTCACAAACTTGGCACCCATCGCAATCGCAGTCTTTGACATAGAACACACCTTTTTGCTTTGTTTCTGCTTGACACTCAACTCGGGCTATGCCTTTATCTGGGACTTGAAAATGGACTGGGGGTTGCAGTTTGAAGGAGGCAAAATCACCAACCGTAGAGGTGTTATTTATTATGTGGCTATTCTTTCCAACTTTGTATTACGGTTCTTATGGGTGTTTAAGGTTGTGAGAGGTAATGTATACTTTGTGACTGCTTCTGGGATTGGGGGGTTTTTGTATGGGGATATGACGTATGGGTATGGGTTGCTTGAGGTTTTGGAGATTTTGCGTAGGTGGGTGTGGTGTTTTTTGAAGTTGGAGAATGATGGGAGGAGTGTGGAGGTGGATGAGGAGATGAAATAACGAACGAACGAACGAGCGAGCGAACGAACGAGCGAACGTACGAACGAGCGAGCGAACGAACGAGCGAACGTACGAACGAGCGAAGCGAGTGAGTGAGTGAGTGAGTGAGTGAGTGAGTGAGTTCGTGAATTTGTGAGTGATTGAGTTCGTGAGTTCGTGAGTTTTTTTGTCCGTTCGTTCGTTCGCTCGTTCGCACCTTCGCACCTTCGCATGTTCGTGATTAACAAATTCTTATCATTTGCAATGCACTGGTCTTGACGAGCAAAGCAACCCAACTGTTTTACGACTATTAACAAGCAACTTAACCCTCATGAGAGTATTAAATTACTTTTTAACATCCCTTCACACTTTTTCCGTTACCAGTTGTGTGAGGTGAAATTCATAAAGTTATCTGAGAGCTTTGCTCATTTGAGTGCGTTCCTCATTTTGCCTTTTCAAAGCCCCTCTAGCTCCGCTCATTGACATCTCATTTAATGCCTTGTCTTGTTTGTTTGCCCACTATGTTTGTTGGCAGAATAAAACCCGTACCGCACTAGTAGCTCCATGCTAAAAATCTACATGATTAGTCAGTTTGTTATGACTAAAATCCCTGATTATGCTCACGGGTTCACCAGATGAGTGTATGATGGTGCAGGTCATAACGAATGAGCTGAAAGGGATACGTTTAAATTTCATGAATATTGAATCATACAAATCATACCAAGCAACTTAAGCATATAAATTTTACATTTGTACACGACATCGTATATAGTTTTATTATAGAATCAACATCTGTTTCATAATTTATGTCGAACAAATGAGCGAACAAACGAGCGAAAAAAACGAGCGAACAAACGAGCGAACAAACGAGCGAAGCGAGTGTGTGAGTGAGTGTGTGAGTGTGTGTGTGAGTGAGTGTGCGTGTGAGTACGTGAGTGTGTGTGTGTGTGCGTGAGTGCGTGAGTGAGGGGGAGTAAGTTCGTTCGTTCGTTCGTTCGTTCGTTCGCTCGTTCGCTCCTGAGTTCTTAACGTACAAATGCTCATTACAGTAACAACATATTTCAATGGCGATGATTATGATTACATACAACCAAAACTCGTACAGTGTATTGTATTGTAAATTTGCAAAAAATTGAACATAAAAGTGTAAAAAAGCCAAAGACTATGAATGATGTATTTGTAAAATTCTTGAGCCACAGGACCTGAATCATATGCTGAGTGTATCATAAAAGTCAACCACCTATCGAATTGTGCTGCGAAGCAGTACTGTCAGTAGTTTAGTTTATGAATCGTGCGAACATTATGAGTAGCGTCGTTTATGAATACTACTGGACTATTATGAGTAGCGTCATTTATAAATACTACTGGACTATTATCTACGTTAGATAGACTAAAAATTCAGATCTAATGGTTTATATTGTTCAGATTGTACATTTTACATCTGATAGTCTATCACAAAGGATAGACTTTGACAGCTTTCATTCATATTACCGGTTAATTGAACGAATGAACGAACGAACGAATGAGCTCTCACGTTTCGCTCACACTCACTCTCACTTTGTTCGCTTATGGAATGGTTAGTATGATTTTATGGTATGTAGGTGCTTGTATGGTATTATGCTATCTCACTCACTCTCGCATTTCGTACTCTACGCTACGAGCATCATGCACAATTTACATTTGGGCTAATCCGTGGCTTTATATACTGGTCATTTCCTGGTCATTTCCTTTGCCTTTACACAGCATATATCAAACTTTTGTGAGCTCATTTAAACAAATTTCATTAAAGGCCTGAGTGTGTAAGATTGATTATGTTCTTGTATTTTTACAAAAAATCACCAATACCTTGCAAATTGTATATTTAAGCTAGAGGAAGAAAAGCAATGACATACAAAGTCGCTATCACTCACGAACTCACACACTCACACACACATTCGCTCCATATTAAGTCGCAATCACTCACTCACTCACTCAATCTTAAGTCACTATCACTATCCCACACACACTCACATACACACACTCACTCACACACTCACTCAAATTGGTACTTACTCACTCACTCACTCACTCACTCAAGTTGGTACTCACTCACTCACTCAAGCTTAAGTCGCAATCACCCACCCACTCACTCCTCACACATTCACTCAATATTAAGTCGGAATCACTCACTCACTCACTCAATAATAAGTCGCAATCACTCACTCACTCACTCACTCACGAACAAACTCACTTCGCTCGTTTGTTCTCACTCACTCGCTTCGCTCGTTCGTTCAATAGTGTATCTTGTAATGAAGAGTGAAATTGGATATAAAGCTAATTCCATGAATCTATGTGTTATGCATGATTCCATGAATATACCTTACAAGCCCAAAAATAGTTTGCTTCAGCAAATATATCATACGCACAGGAATAATCTAATCTTTAATGTCAACTGTTTTTGTTAGCGGTATACGTTCAATGGCTAGTATTAGGGTATATTACCATACTTTTCTAAGCTAGCTATGACTGCCAGTGCAGTCATATCAAACCTCTAAAGACCCGTACCGCAATAATGAATACCACACATCCTGTTGTGACCCAAATACCTAACACATCCACTCTTTGTACTGCTTCGCAGCACTATTCGTCAACCTCACACATCCACTCATAGTACTGCTTCCAAGCACTACTCGAGTAATCTTATCCCTACATCATGATCACATTCTAGTCCTGTTCTCTTGACCAAACAAGGTTGGCTCAGTCAAAGTCGGTTTACTCAAAATCAACTTCAGATGTAGAATTAGTCGAGTGGTCTATTGCGGTAGCCTCAAAATCTCCAAGACGTTGACCGCCTGGAAGCCCGCACCCTTCATCGACTTTTAATGAAGTTGTTTTTACATTATACCAATGAGACAAACTAGGTTTGCACTCACTCAGGCACTCACGCACTCACGCCAAGTCGCTTCGCACTGCTTCGCAGCAGTTTTCCACCATAATCACGTTCATCTATCAGACAGTCATGATCTCTTATTCTGATTATGCGTGAATCTCGTACGCACATGAACTTTGTCATCTCTTGCGTGTTGCACGAACTCACATGCACTCACTTAGTAACAAGTATACATTCATTTAGCGAACGAACGAACGAGCAAAGCGAGTGAGTGAGGGAGTGAGTGAGTGCGTAGGTGAGTGTGTGAGTTAGTGCGTAAGTGAGTGCGTGAGTGAGTGAGTGAAAGACGTACCTTCATTTTTACTTACAGGGTGGTTTGTTTTTTGGGTTGTTTTTGCAGCCAAAGAAGATTGCGAATTAAAAGTAACAACCAATTATCACTAATTACAAGTTACACTGCGGGGCGAGTTGCTCCTTTGATGAGTGAAATCTTGTAGTCGGTAGCCCTAGCAACTACTTGATTGGCGGCGATTCCTTGAATTTTATCATCAGAATAATGCATTTTGGTACCATTTTGGAAGTACTGTATCTTCTTTGTCGAGTTCACTCACTCACTCACTCACTCACTCACTCACTCACTCACTCACTCACTCACTCACTCACTCACTCACTCACTCACTCACTCACTCACTCACTCACTCGCTTCGCTCGTTCGTTCGCTCGTTCGTTCGCTCGTTCGTTCGCTCGTTCGTTCGCTCGTTCGTTCGCTCGTTCGTTCGCTCGTTCGTTCGCTCGTTCGTTCGCTCGTTCGTTCGCTCGTTCGTTCGCTCGTTCGTTCGCTCGTTCGTTCGCTCGGTTATCTTTAGCACTTTGCACAAGTTGGATTGTTCTCCCTTAATAGTAAAGTGGGTCTCGTTGATCGTGTCTAGTCCATAAATCTTTCTCAAGCATCACATTGGAAAGCTCCAACTCATAGACCACACACTGGGTGAATACTTTTCTTTGGCTGCCTTTGGTGGTGACTGAAACGTCTTTTGGACTTGACGTGGTGCCCATTTCAGTTGTTTTAAAGGTGATCATTTGTCCTGTTTTTATCGCTGTGAGTCCCCATTTAGCAACTGTATCTGGTGTGATAATAGACACATTAGCCCCTGAGTCAAGATAAGCGTATGCTTGTGTAGGTGTCAGAATGACTGTGAAAGGTTCCTATATATCGTAGCACTAAGATATGACGTGGTTATTGTTTTCCTGTTTCAAGTTGATGTTTTTTTGGTTGGGTCTACCAGGCATTCCAGAGTAACAGATTTCCATCAATGTTATCCATAAACTTGAAAATCATGAGCGAAGCGAGTGATTTCGTGTATGTTTGTCTCATATAGAAACCAGGATTCTTGTTCCAAACGGTGTGAATGGAGTCCTTGTAGGAGTATGAAGTATGCAACCAGACATGTACCTTTGAATTTCGGTAACGCAGCTTCGTTTTCTTCAAGTAACTTACGATTCCACTGAAACATCTGAACAGCAGATTGTCAAAAGAAAGTGTAGGATTAATGGTCCCCATACTGTTAAGCATATTAAGAATTTTAGTTGCAAGCGTACTGCGTCTCAGGAAATCCGATTGGGTAAATATCAGATGCTGAGAAGTTGGTAAGTTGGTAAGTTGGTAAGTTGGTAAGTTGGTAAGTTGGTAAGTTGGTAAGTTGGTAAGTTGGTAAGTTCGCTGGTTCGCTCGTTCGTTCGGAAGTGAGTTCAGTGCGTTCGTTGGCTGGTTCGTTCGCTCGTTCGTTCGTTCGCTCGTTCGTTCGTTCGCTCGTTCGCTCGTTCGTTCGTTCGCTCGTTCGCTGGTCCGATCGTTCGTAAGTGCGTTCAGTGCGTTCGCTCGCTCGATCGTTCGTTCGTTCGTTCGCTCGTTCAGTGCGTTCGTTCGTTCAGTGCGTTCGTTCGCTCGATCGTTCGTTCGCTCTCTCGTTCATTCGCTCGTTCGATCGTTCGCTCGTTCAGTGCGTTCATTCGCTCGTTCGCTCGTTCGCTCGTTTGTTCGCTTGCTCGTTCGTTCGTTTGCTCGTTCGTTGGCTCGATCGCTCGTAAGTGCGTTCAGTGTGTTCGTTCGTTCGTTCGTTCGTTCGTTCGCTCGTTCAGTGCGTTCGCTCGTTCGCTCGTTCGTTCGTTCGTTCGCTCGTTGGTTTGTTCGCTCGTTCGTTCGTTCGTTCGTTCGTGCGTTCGCTCGCTCGTTCGTTCGTTCGCTCTTTGATTCGTTCGTTGTTCTAATCCAACTTCAAAAACCGCCCGGAAGGCCGATGGATTGCCTATCCTCGCACTCTCACACACTTATTCACTCACGCTTTACGCACTCACACACTTATTCACTCAAGCCTTCACGCACTCACACACTTATTCACTCAAGCCTTCACGCACTCACTCACTCACTCTCACTCATAATCACACTAACAAACTCGCTTCGCTCGTTTGTGATAACATTTAAACACTTGTACAACACTCAAACGATTTCAATCGTTCATAGAATATCGCTAGACACTCAAACGTTAAAACTTGTTGTTATTCATAATCAAGCAAATGACAAAAATCAGATTGTTGGTTTCAATGATAATCAACGGAACCAACAAACAGAACAAGCAGAACAAACCAACAAACCAACAAACAGAACAAACCAACAAACCAACCAACCAACCAACCAAACTCACTTCGTTCGTTTGGTTGTCTACAACACACAAACCCCAATCATACATTACTAAACATTCTTCTCCAACCATGCACTAGCTGCATTTCTCCAAGCCAAATCAGCCTTTGGACTCAATCTATTCTCATAAGCCCATTGATACTTGAGAGGGGACTTGATAGCAACGTACAAGATCCCAACAGAACTCATTGCTGCCATTGCAGCTAAACTCACTTTGGTTGCGTGGGCCATTTTGATAATTTTCTCGAAGCCTGGTTGGTCATATATAAAGTGAGGAGTGCACGACTTTTAATTAATAAGATAAAGAAGGAAGATTTAAAGAAAGAGAAGGATTATAATGATTGGTTAATAATTCAATCAAGAGGTTGATGGTGAATTTGATTATAGATTTCATATTATCTAATCAAGATTTGATCACTATGAACATCAAATCTTCTTGATCATCAGCAAAAAAAAACGAGTGAAAAATTGTATCATGTACAGAATAAGTAAAGTGGGAAGGTTGTTACGTAACAGCAAAAGAAGCATTAGTTCAGGGAGTGTACAATATGAGAGTGTGACTGATTACGGCAGCTACAAGCAGACACAGTATACACATCGGTTACCTGAATCCACAGCACAGCAATCCCCACCGTTGGTTGCACTTCATTCCAGATTGAGCTTACCAAATAGTTTTGAATACTCCACTTTATCACAAGCTTTAAATTTAGCATCAGAAGATACTGGATTAGCTAACAATTATGGACTTAATGTGTTGGGTAAGAACTTGTTATCATACTATGTAAGTGAGCACCTTTTAATCAAGTACCCAAGATTACCAATGCCTATCCATAATGCGGCTGTGGATTCATTAATGGGTGTGGAATGCTTATACGATATTGGAAAGTCATGGGGATTGGAAAGTGATATATCATCATCCAAATTAGACAAGTTTTTATCAAAAGAGCTGGAATTCATCAAATATGGATTATTACGCTTTAATCAATCCAAATCTCTTGAAGATGGAATCTTAAAATTATCATCATCCGAATCATCAAGATTAAATAATAACTCCTATGTTTCCGACCAAGCTCAAGCATTTGCATCGGCAGTAAGAGCCGTCATTGGAGGCTTATACACTCATTCCGGTGAAGCTGCAACTAAAGAATTTATTAAAAATCACATCTTATCAAGAAAATTACGCTTGGAAGAAATGTTTCAATTCAATCAACCAACTAGAGAATTGGTTAGACTTTGCGATAAGTTACAATTTAAAGATCCCGTGGAGATTAGATTGATTGCTGAGACTGGTCGTTTATCTGCTCATGCTATTTATGTGGCTGGTGCTTTCTGTGGTGTTGAAAAGTTGGGTGAGGGTATTGGATCTCTGATTCAAGAAGCTAAGACGAGATCCGTGGTTAATGCTTTGATGAGTTATTATTTGTATTCTCCTATTACTGAGGATGGTGATCAAGTGAAGATGCCAAGTGATGTGGGGTATAAGTTTGGGGGGGTTGTTGGGTTGGGTGATGTTGCCATATGAGCACCACGAGCGAAGCGAGTGGTGCGAAGTGTGCGAAGTGGAGTAAAGTGGAGCAATATGAGTGGAGTAACGTGGAGCAATATGATTGGAGTAACGTGGAGCAATATGATTGGAGTAACGTGGAGCAATATGAGTGGAGTAACGTTGAGCAATATGATTGGAGTAACGTGGAGCAATATGAGTGGAGTAACGTGGATCAATATGAGTGGAGTAACGTGGAGCAATATGAGTGGAGTAATGTGGATCAATATGAGTGGAGTAACGTGGAGCAATATGAGCGGAGCGATTTTAGCGAAGCGACACCAGTCAACCGACGAACCCAACCAACCGACCAACCAACCATCCAACCGGCCAACTCACCATACAACCAGCCAACTCACCATCCAACTGACACGACTCAGCGACACATACCATTTTGTTAATATTAGTGTGTCAAACTGTCATTTGTACATATCACCTTTATTTGTACACACTAATCTACAAACTGAATTCAGATTTAAATTTTCATACACCGAATTATGTAATTATATGACATTGTAAATACAACATATCAAGTAATGAACAATCATTAGAACGAGCGAGCGAGCGAAGCGAGTTCGTTCGTTCGTGAGTGCGCATAATTACTTTTTTCTAATACTATACAGAATACTATACAGAATACTATACAGCACTATTCAATACTATACAGAATACTATTCAATACTATTCAATATACACTCAAACTATTCAATATACACTCAAACTATTCAATATGCACTCAAACTACTCAATATACACTCAAACTATTCAATATACACTACTCAGTATTCACTCCTACTACTCAATATACACTCTACATTCAATATACACTCTACATTCAATATACACTCTCCGTAAACTACAATACAAACATACTCTGACAAAGTATTCATATCAGCTCGAAAACGTGTAGGTTGTAAGGAAAAGGAATAACGTTAAACTTGCAATGGCGCAATGAGAGTACATCTTGAGGTTTACGCTGTGGAATGGCTGGTTTCATATTTACACATTTGAAAAATGCGAAATTCTCATACCACATACCCCAAAGGTTGAGCCGAACGAGTTGTTGAGTAAATGTTCCGATAATGAAAGTGGTGTTGTATTTCAAGTTTATTTGATTCATTTGTATTCTTTAAAGTGAGATATTAATTGATTGTATATAACGAACGAACGAGCGAAGCGAGTGAGTGAATGAGCGAACGAACGAACGAATGAATGAACGAGCGAACGAACGAAGCGAGTGAGTGAATGAGTGAATGAGCGAACGAACGAACAAGCGAACGAACGAACAAGCGAACGAGAGAACGAACGAACGAGCGAATGAACGAATGAACGAATGAACGAATGAGCGAATGAACGAACGAGCGAACTCAAAAGTTCACTACTCTCGCACTCACTCACTTATTCACTCACTCACTTATTCACTCACTCACTCACTCACTTACTCACTTACTCACTTACTCACTCTCTCACGCACTCACTCGCTTCGCTCGTTCGCTCCAAAATATGATTATTCAGAACTCACAAACTTTCAATCTCGCTTTGCTCGTTGAGTGTTTGTTTGTAGATAGTTAGCTCGTTGAGAGTTTGACATTCAGAACTCACAAATTCTCAACGAGCGAAGCGAGTATGAGATCATTAAGAACTAACAAACTTTCAAACGAGCAAAGTGAGTATGAGACCATTCAGAACTCACAAATTTTCAATCTAACTTTGCTCGTTGCGAGTTTGATGTACGAGTTAAGCGAGTATGAGATCATTCAGAACGAACGAACGAACGAACGAACGAACGCACTCCCTTTGGTTGATACTTTTTCCAAAGGTGCCTTCTTTTATTTGCGGAACCCCACACACACGCACACTCTCACTCACACTCTGAACTTACACTCTCTCATACTCTCTCACTCACACTTTTACACACTCTCACACACTCACACAATCTCTCATTCAATACAGCCTTTTATGATTTGAATACCTTCTATGATCTTGACGTTTATTAATCTATGATTTCTGTGGTGTTCAATCCACCTTTGATAAGCGTCATGTCTTGATCAATTACATCGGCGAAGCAGCATTACGAGCGAACTCAGTTGCGACGAGAAAAGTGAGATAAAATCAGCTGCGACGAGCGAAGCGAGATATCAAACTTCGCAATACCATTCGTCTCATGTCTCACTCATAGTACTACTTTGCACACAATGAAAGTTTGGAATGTCTTTTCAGACATATTGTATATGCTTACACTGTGTTGTAATAAATATAAAACTACACTTCTATGTAGCTTTATATAATCGTGAAAGAACTCACTCGCTACGCTCGTTCTGGTTCAGAAAAGTGAGATCAAAATCAGTATGTAACAAACATCCGAAGAGACCAGGACCTTACCCTGGCGCCTTAGACCACTCGACCAAGCTTCCATTTGTTGGTACTTTGAAAACATAGTTAAACGATGTATATAGTGGATATGGTGAATATCCTTAGTATGGTTAGTATTTGTATTTGTTAGTATTCAAGTCTTTGGAGGTTTGTGCTTTGAATACCATTAACTCCAGACATTACATGTGCAAACTGCCCAGCAGAGAAATGGACAGACATATTTAAATGTTTATTTGTGTAGTGTATTATTATTTGGAGTGTGACTGTGGAGGTTAACCAGCGAAGCTGAACGAACGAGCGAAGCGAGTGAGTGAGCGAGTGAGTGCAAACTTTTGAGTGAGTGAGCGAGTGAGTGCAAACTTTTGAGTGTGTGAGCGAGTGAGTGCAAACTTTTGAGTACGTGAGAGCGTAAGTGCGAGAGTAAGCATCGAACTTTGAGTTAGTGAGTGCGTAAAAACTTCGAGTACTTATCGTTCACTCGTTCGCTGGTTCGTGAGTAGCGAACTTCGAGTACTTATCGTTCACTCGTTCGCTGGTTCGTGAGTAGCGAACTTCGAGTACTTATCGTTCACTCGTTCGCTGGTTCGTGAGTAGCTTTGAAACTACGCGTTATACTTGAATATTATATCTATGATTTCAATACGCTTTTTAATCCTCTATGATAGAAATAATCGTAGATTATTATCATTTCAATCAGCTATAATTTCAACCCGAGTTCTATGATTACTTCTGAATTCAATCCTATATTGAATACAATTCTGATAGCTTTTCCTTTTAAATGCATAACCTGGCTTGCCTGCTCCAAACCTTTGGCACATAATCTGGATGATTACTCGACGAGCGTAGATTCCCGAACGAACGAACGAACGAACGAACGAACGAACGAACGAACAAGCGAACGAACGAGCGAGCGAACGAGTGAGCGAACTCACTCAGAGTGTAGAATTCGCACACTAAGTCACTCAATCACTCCAAATTCGCTGCCTCTCACGCTCTCACGCTCTCACGGACTCGCTTCGCTCGTTCGTTCGCTCGTTCGTAATTCCCTTACACTAGGCATTTGCACCCAATGTGGACAATATGCAGGTTTTTGACAATCAACCAAAGACCCGTACCGCAATAACATGAATAGCCCGAGAAACTTGACCAGATACACTAGTATATACACTTGTATATACACTAGTATATGTACTATAAGGATGAAATTCACAGATTTCTCATCCACAAAACAAAGATCATAGTTTAGTCAATAAGGTGAAATCTTGAAACATTTGTACATTTAGATTCGTAAAAGATTGATACTGTTGATCAAATTTTTAATATTCGAGTGAGTTCGTGAGTTCGTGAGTTCGTGAGTGTGAGTGGGTGAGTGAGTGGGTAATTAAGTGAGTGAGTGAGTGCGAGTGCGAGTGTATTCGTGAGTAGCGAATTCCTCGATTTGAACGAGCGAACCAAGTGAGTGACAAACTCATTGAGTCGACAAACTCGCTTCGCTCGTTTGTGAGCAACTGGAACTTGAGCCAATAATTTGGAAGCAACAGATGTTGTATAGGTAAAGCATTATTATGCAGGAACCATGTTCTTATTATATCAGATTCGTCAAGGTCATAGCTTAATACAAAGTAAAGGAATATAAAACGCCTTCGGTTTGTCGTACGGATAGTTGCAAACACACGGTCGTTAATGTGAGATGGTTTCCACCATATGTAGCGGAGTCTTGAGATTTCTACAAAGATATATCCAAACAAGTCATGAATTGCCTGGTTTAACCAAGGGGGAGACTTTATTGTCATATCATATGAGAAACAGTATGAGTTATCCAAGAGATTATATAGTGTTAATTGGAGCGAAGCGACTACAACGTACTCAATATCGTCAAGAGATATATCTTCAAGAGATATACGGAATATCTATCAGTTTAATGTTAATACAGACCTTTTCAATACAACTTCTTCTTTGCTCGTTC